>BOPN01000789.1:151973-156973 GCA_017312705.2 Penaeus japonicus
TTATTTTGAGCAGACCCATGCATCGCATACATGACAAGTTATCTCCCAGACTGTATGGATTCCTCCCAGGATGTAGCATTCAGCACTGCTTTGCAGAGTACTTGGCAAATTTTCAGCGAGGCCTGCAAACTGTATTTCTCAATCTTAAATCTGCCTTTGATATTGCAAACAGAGACCTTATCCTTGAGCAACTGGCTAGCTTTGGTACTTAAGGTAAACTTGTAACGTGGATTCAAAAGTATTTATCAAACCGATCAGCTTATGCTCTATTCAGGAGCATCAAAAGTTCATGCTCTAAAATGTTTGAGCTTGGTACACCTCAGGGGAGGTACTCAGCCCCATACTATTTAACATTTAATGTACAGACTATCAAGCAATATACCACTTGAGGGCAGTGATTCCATTATTTGTTATTCTGATGACATCTGCATCAAATCCTCATCGGAGGATAGAATGCAACAGATTCTTAATGAATTGTCCGCAAAAGCTACTGAGTGCGGTTTGATAATCTCCGTTGAAAAAAACAAGGCACTCAATCCTCTTACAATCCCATTGCCAAAGTTTCATAAAGATGACACTGAGCTAGATCTCTGCCACAGAAGTATCTCGGGGTGACTGTTAACGATACAGAACTTATTATGAACCTAAAGAAAAAAATGTGGTAGTGGCTTCAAGACTCTTGTTGTCAGAGAACATGGTACCAATGTTAACATTGCTAGATCTTTTTATCTGTCATACATACGATCAGTCGTAGATTGCCATGCCTTGCGCCTCATATCATTTAGGGAATCAGAGTTAACTTGTCTAGAAACTGTACAGAATGCAGTCATGAGCATCATTCTCGGTGCCCCCAAAACAACGAGGATTGTGAACATGAGAAAGAAACTCAACTTGCCATCTATTTACGAAGGAATATCATACCTTAATACTATTTTTGGTGTCAAAGCAATTAAAGAACCCCTCTATATAACAGAGTTCCAAAGGCAACTTGAACATAAGATAGAGAATCCAACTTTGCATAACAATACCGAGTCATACTCAAATTCATGGTTGCAAGGGACATACAAATGCATACACCAATTTAATATGCCCTTGGGTAGGTCCCCATATGGACGGACGTTCTATTCCACTGTGGAAAATGTCGACATTGAACGTATTTTATGTTACTGTCCCTAAAAAAGACACGCCCTTACAACTATTAAGGAGCATCTTGAAACTCTGAATAAAGACTATGAGTGCTACACTGATGGATCCTTAAAGTTTGGAAGCAGAGCAGGATGTGCTTATGTTGAATATAAAAAACAATATTTTGCAGCACCAAGATTGTAGGAGGGTTCATGACTGGGCGAGCACTACGCAAACTGAGTTGGTAGGAATACTCATAGCCACAGACTTTCTATTAACTCAAGGCTCAGGAGAATTTTTTGCGACTCGCAATGTGCTCTCCATGCTCTGAATACTCTTGATAAAGGTGCTGAAAATATCGTAAATGATATAAGAATAAATGTGAATCGCGCCAAGGAACGGGGCCATGTTATACATTTTGTGTGGATACACTAAATATGATCATGCTGATCGCTTAGCAAGGGCAAGAATGTGATAAGCAAAGTGTGGTTATAAACTTTGGCTAACCTCTTGCTAGGATCTCACACATAATAAGAACCTCCAATAGGGAGGACTTGATGGAGATGACAAACTCTCAAAATCCTGAAAGCTGTAGCATAAAGCATTTTCACCAGTTTCACCAGAGATTCATTTATGGTTCATATAAGACAAGGACAAGACAATGTGATATTGTGACTGCAAGAATCAGACCTGGATACAGAATGTATTGGCACGTCAGTTCAGAATACAATGTAGAAGAAACTAAATGGAGACTTTGCAACAAAGAGTATAAACGAACACTTACATCTCAGAGTGCCATGTGATGCCTGTCAGGCCACCTAGCATGAAGTATGCAGAGTTATGTAATTATTTCATATCATCAACTGTACTAGATGTACATATACTGTATCCAAAATTCGGTATTTGATATCCTATTACAACATTCATCAAGTGTCTATTCACAGTTGATTTACTAGAGAATATAATCATGTTATTACCTTAATTTGTAATACAATATTAGCAACAATGTCATGACTCAACATTAATACATCAAAGTTTCCCCATGCCTATGCAGTTAGCCAGGATGGTAAATAAAGAACTAAACTAAACCGAATAATTTTATTTTTATGATGATGGTGCTTATAACTACGTAACAATACTAACTAAAGTAATACTGATAATAACAATACTAACGGCAATACCAGCAATGGTGATAACAACAGCATTAACATTAATGAAAAGAACAATGACAATAATAAACATGTTATTATAATTTTCATTGTTACAAATATTATCATAGTTATTCTTATTACCTTCATAGTAATGGTAATAGTGATGGTAATAAAGATAACAATATCACGATTGATAATAGATATGATAATCATGATAATGATAATGCTAATGATGATGATAATGATGATAATAATAATAATGATAATGATAATGATAATAGTAACGATAACAATAATCATCATAAAACTAACAGAAATGGTTATTGCAAAAGTATTAGCATTAAGAATAACAGCAATAACAACAACAATAATGATGGTGGTAATGATAATGATAATTATAATAGTATTTATAGTTATGAAAACGATTATGCAAATAACGATAGTAACCATGATAATAACAATGTTAGTAATAATAGTAATAATAATGATGGCAGTAATACTGACAATGATTATCAATACTATCATTGATATTAATATCATTGTTGTTGTTGTTGTTTTTATTATTATCATCCTATTACTTCTACTTTTACCATTTATGTTGTTCTTTTTATCATCTTTATAATAATAAAGAAAAAGGTATTAATAAATCAAATATTGTTATTGAAAATAGTAGTTGTAGTCATAATCATAACAACTGTAATGATGATAATAACAATAATGATAAAAACAATAATAATAGCAATTAGAATGATAATGGTAATGATAATAGTGTTTGTAGTTATGATACCAACTATACAAATATACAATTTACAAATCATTGTATACACCTTCCAAATAATGTGAAGCAAGAAATTGATTGCTTTAGTCGAATCGAATCGTAACTTAGTTCGAGTGAGGTTTCGAGATATAGAGACTTTCCGACTAATTAACAATCTGATGTGAATCTGGTCTGGGTCCCATGGTGATTTGAATTCAGAGGCTCTCTCTCTCTCTCTCTCTCTCTCTCTCTCTCTCTCTCTCTCTCTCTCTCTCTCTCTCTCTCTCTTTCTCTCTCACACACACACACATTCTCTCTCGCTCGCCCCCCCCCTCTCTTTCTCACTCTCTTTTTCTCTCTCTTTCTCTCTCTCTCTCTCTCTCTCTCTCTCTCTCTCTCTCTCTCTCTCTCTCTCTCTCTCTCTCTCTCTCTCTCTCTCTCTCTCTCTCTCTCTCTCTCTCTCTCTCTCTCTCTGCGATGGATGTCTTAGCTTGTTTGCACTAATAACCCACGCAAAATAGGTATGTGATGCCAGACACAGAGTTTATACAATTAAGATTTATTCCATAACGCAGATAGCCTCATGTTATGGTACACGAAATATGATATACACTGCAGCATAATGATCACAGTAATAAACACATTCACGACATGGATAAACAGGCGGTGGAATCAGGTGTCAGGTGTAGCGCAGTCGATCCCGGTCTGTCTTTATGTTCTTGACATCCCGGTTATATGGAAGGGTTTCCCATCAACAGTGCACAGTAGTGGTTACGCGGAATAGTAGTCTGGAATGCAAGGGCGTGGCAGTCAAAGGTATTCAGCTGTTTTGAGGGTTGTCATAATCAGGATACAACTATGTGTCTATCAGACTTGACCTGATCTGACCCGGCTTAAGACAGATATCAGGAGTGCCTTGCTTGCTAGGTTATGATTCATGTAATCTTTGTATATTGATCTATTGTTGTATTTGATATCATATATAAGCATACTATATAGTCGTCATATGGTTACTGGGAATAGGAACAGGGATAATAAAAACTACTCTAGGTTGGTGAAGAAGATATTGAAATAGTTACTCTAGTTGCGTAATTACACAGCCAACGTCATATAAAAAGTGCAGAATGCTCGAATGTCTCATGACCTCAGAGCAAAAGAGGATAGAATAAAAAGTTAGCTTGAGAATTATTTGTAAGTCTTTCAGTATATGACATCTCTTCTCTATTCATATTTGCTTTGAAGGCTTAGTGTTGTTGACCCCAAACGAAAGACAAGAATAAAGCTTTTAAATATTCAGTATTAATCGTGTTTTTCTTGATTTTATGAAACTATGATTTCTTCCTTCCCCCCACCCTTTCTCTCTCTCTTTCTCTCTCTATCTATCTATCTATCTATCTACTTCTCTCTCTATATATATATGTCTCTCTCTCTCTCTATGTCTCTCTCTCTCTCTCTCTCTCTCTCTCTCTATGTCTCTCTCTCTCTCAATTACTCTCTCTCTCTTCCATGCACCAACAAATATTAACATTAAGTCAATCTATGAGCGAAGCAAATAAAAAAAACGAAAAGTGGAAATAACTGACGAACATATTGCCATCGTTCCTAGAAAGGACACCTAGTACATTATGCAAAGCAGACGGCGTACAAAAGGAAACCGTTATAGGGTGTGAGTTTAGCATTACGTAGGCCTTTGGGGCATTAAGAGGAGGGCATCAGAAGACAATGCTCTGTCCCTCACCCCTCATTATTGTAAGCCAGTTAAAGAGCAAGCTTCCTGAAGCATAATGATTTACAAACGATGTCGCGTTGTTTGCAGAGAGGAGGGTGGAAGTTCAAAAGAAAGATGTGAATTTTCTAAAAGAGAAACACTGTACCAGATCGTTTTATTATTTGCGTACATTTGCGAAAAAAAAACATGAGAAAATAATGTGATACTCAAAAGTGTTGCCGTGAACGATATATTGAGA
>BOPN01000789.1:176973-179473 GCA_017312705.2 Penaeus japonicus
TCAGAGAAGCTTTAAATGGAGACCCTATTACTGAGAGAGTAACAACGACTCAAGCTTTGCCGCCACTTTGACTCCTCCGCACCGGGGTAGTAGCTTTGTCCCAGCTGATTGACACTCACAAGGAGCCATTGCTTGGATTTGGTCTCTTTTGAAGGCAAGAACAAGTTTAGCGATTAATAATGCAAGCGAAGAATCCGATACAGAAGCGCCATATCGGCCTGCTTCTCGCCTGTTTTTTGTCGCCCTCTCTTTGGCTACGACGTTTATCTTGGTCTCTTTTAAAAGCTATCAGCTCAGTTATCAATAATAAAAGCTAATTCGTGCCAATTGAAATTCTCCCTCCCTCCCTCTTTGCAATAGTAGTAGGCGATGAATGAGATGTAGGTTGTCAACAATAATTATTTGCTAAATAGCTTTGGTCATCTATATTTTCTTTCTTAATTGCTGGAATTCATAGGAAATCTGTACAACATAAATTCCTTTTTTTTCTAAATCATCATTGCATCTATATGCACAACAGTACATCAGGTTCAATTGTATCCTGTATCATCAAACAACTAAGTGGAGGGAACTTGAAGATGATAAAATAGTGTAGTGATGTATATATACTGTGGGTGAATGTCTAGCAAAGAGGAGTCAAAATGGCGCCCATGCGACTACGTGTTCTATAAGCCCAGGAATCCCTATATCGGTACTCTCTCTATATAGGGACTCTGCCTATAACAGTAAGGATATAATATTAAACCATCCACCAAAGCGGAGGATGTCGCCTTAGGGCCGAAACAAGTAGGAGGGAGGCCCGCTAACTGCCTGTGAGGAGACTTACTCCTCCAACATCCTAGGCACAAATTCCAATTAATATTGGGTCTGGCTGCGTGTGTTCTTCGCCTCTGATCTATTAGACGCCCACTGATAAAAACAATTAAACATGAAAAGTAAGGTTGAATGGGCTGACGTAAAAAAGGAGTTAGAATTGATAAAACTGATAAAAGTATCCAAAACATAACATGACAAAAAAAAAATATATATATATATATATTTTAAAAGAAATTAGAATTAAAATCTGAAGAGGGCATCTATGGCTCGCGCTGACCAATAATATGATGTACGCCTTATAATTATACAAACAAACAAGTACATCCAGATTTTTTTTTTTCTTTTATGGCATGTAAAAGAGCCAGACACAACCTTTCTTCGCGGCTCCAGTGCTGCCACAGGATAATCTAGGGTAATCCAAGGATAAGCACACAAACACGGAGTCCAGAGACCGCTCCCCTTTTGGGATCATTCGACCGAGTATTTTTACAAGCCGTAGGCACCAACGTGGCAACAATTTATTTTCACAATTAGCGAAATACGGTCGAAAACATAAGAAAACATCATAAAAAGGTTCATCAATAAGTAGATATAAGTAAAAGTTGTGTAAAAAGGATCCACAAAGTTCATATGGCAAATTTAAATCAAGTAAACATTTAAACTAAAATAATCGCAAGATATACCGATAAAACAAACACCACAATTTCTAAAATAAAAACAGAAATAATACATAATTATTTATTTTAAAGTCAACATCAGGCTAGGTCCTTTATTAATTGATAAAATGCAATAGAAGGCTGGTGATGTGATAGATCGTAGGTACAGAATAATGAAAATACAATATTAAAAAAAAAAAAACATGAATGATAAAAGCAGCAACTGTTTTAGATTCAAAATATCTTCAATACGTTGTGGGGCTTGGTAGTACGAAAATAAATAGTCATAAAACTAATTAAGTAAAAATGATACATCAATATAAAGAAACAAACATCTAATACCCATCCACGGTTAAGAAAGAAAAAAAAAACATAACTAAAAACTAATAAGAACATAAATAAATTCGAAAAAGGAGTGCGAATAAGACGAACGAAACCCAGTCTTATTCCTACACCTGGGGTTCGCAACCCTCTGAACCATAGAAGGGAATTCATCCAATAAACACATCTCAAATATTTTTATTTGTACAAAATGGTTTGGCAGCAATTTTTTTTTTTTTGTGCTGTTTGCGTGGGCGGGAATCATCTACGAAATGTGCTTGAGTGATGTCCCTCTGGATTGCATTCAATGTTAAGTTCAAGTGTAAACGTGAAAAACAGAACGAAATGAGTGAAACAATAAGCCAGGAGAGGAAAAGAGAGACAAAAAAACAAGCAAGAGGCAAGAAAAATGATAGGAGCATGACAATAGGAGAAACTAGCACGAGAGCAAAAGAGAAAAGAGGAAAAGTGGAGTTGGAGAATAGAAGGAAAAGAAAATGAAGAAGGTGAAGATGAACGAAAAAGAAAGAGTGAGACACGAACGCGAGCGAGAGAAAATGAGGGAAAGTAAACAGGAAAGACGAACGTTAGCGAAAGAGTAGAAGGAGAACAAGTTGCAGAGAGAAAGATGAGAACACAAGATGGAAAGCGAAAAGAGGAGAGAGTAAGAAAAGAGTAAACGAATGAAGAAGTGCGAGTAAACAAAC
>BOPN01000789.1:214473-219473 GCA_017312705.2 Penaeus japonicus
ACAGACAAAGAAACAAGCAATTGTAAAAATCCACACATATCCATTTGTCATGTAACAAAAAAGTACCCACACACAAAGAACAAAGGAGAATAAGAGAGAGAAAAGACATAATAATCTGGAAAGCCTTTAAGCTCGTAGACCCTAAAAGGAACAACAGCTTCTGGTGCCAACACGTAATGTAAAAAGAGACACGAAAATAAATAGGGAGAAGAGAAGAGAAGAGAAAGAATTTTGGGGAAAAGCGATGGAAGGTTGGGCATAAAGAGGGGAAGAGGGACAAGGAGGGAAGGAGAAAGAAAGAGAAAGAAAAGGAAAGAGAGAGAAGGACAGAGACAAGAACAAACAGATAGACAGACATATAATCAAAAATCAAAAAAGAGAGGGTGAGAGAGAGTGGAGGATTCAATAAGAAACGACGAAAAACGAGGACTGCATCAAGCGAAAATAATTCCATTCTCGAATTTGAATATTTCCTAAATACTCCCCCCCCCCCCCACCCCACCCGACCCCACCCCGACAACCGCCTCAGGGAAAGTGACAACAGAGAAAGACTTTCCCGCCTTCCTTCCATTCTTTTTCTCTCTCTTTTTCTCTCTCTTTCTATCTAACTAACTCTCTCTCTCTCTATCTATATATCTATCTCTATTTATATCTATTTATCTATCTCTCTATCTATCTATATCTGTCTGTAATTTTGCTATATTCATTTGTATTTATATTTCATGGTTGCGCTCATTGTCATTATTTCCATTGAATATTATTTGCAAACGTATGCTTTCACTATTACACACACACACACGCGCGCGCGCGCGCGCGCACTCATGTATGCACACGTATACATACGCTCGTTGCAACACCTACATGTTTACTCTTCTTAACATACCAGTGTTATTCTGCCTCTCCCTTCGCTAGAGCGATGTGCAGATGCAACACTTCCCTCATCACATCCCAATGGCAGACAAACGTTTCAATGAAGAGAGAATCTTGAGCAGCCCTCACTCCAACACACTTCTTTTCAAGTTGCAGTAAGAAATCAGAAAGTTGCATCGGCTATGCACCTCAAACCTTAAGCCTGACGCTACCGGTATTTTCGAAGACACAACTTAGGTTCCTTTACTTTCTATTTATCTATCTATCTGTATCTCTATCTGCCCTCTATCATTACCATTATCATTATTATCAGCATCATTACTATCATTCTAAATGTTGTTTCTATCGTTATTACTGTTATCATTATAAATGCTTTCATAATTGTTAATGTTATTATCATCATTGTTGTTGTTATTCTTATGATCATTATTATCATTGTTATTATTATTAACAACATCATCCTTGATGCTATTATCATCATTACTATCATGTCATCCACCTCATCATTATTATCGTTATTATTCTAATTGTCGTGATCATTATAATTCCTCTTATCATCATTGTTAGCATTATTAATACTATTATCGTTATCATCACGATTGCTATCATTGTTACCACTACTAATAACGTTATCATTATCATTAGTATCTTCATTATTATTATTGTTGTGGTGGTTATCATCATCATCATCGTTTATTATTATCATCATAACTATTATAATCATTATCATTATCATCATCATTGTTGTTATGATTATCATCATCATCATCGTTATTATAATAATCATTGTAATCATCACCTTTACCATCTCTATTATTATTACTATTACTAGTAGAGAGAGAGAGAGAGAGAGAAAGGAAGAGAGAGAGAGGGGGGGAGGGAGGGGAAGAGAGAGAGAGAGGGGGGGGGGGGAGGTAACAGAAAACACGATAATCAAGGAAATTCGAATCAACACGGAGGCCTATGTCATTTAGAATAAGCCTATTCCATCTAAGGCCGCCTTCTGATCCCCGAGCAACGCTAATGGGCTTATACCAAGGATATATGGGCCTTTAAATATTAATCATAGCCCCTTTATATCGCATTTGACTGAATGTTAATCCTATTCACGCCTCTAAAATCTTAAATATGGATGCCATTTTCCCTTCTCTCTGTTTCCTCCTTTACATACATAATAACGTACACACACACACATACACACACGCACAGACACAAATGTGTGTGTATATATATGTATATTTATATATATATATATATATATATATATATATATATATATATATATATATATATATATATACTTTTTCTCTTACATTTTGTTTACATTATATCACTTCTTGTCCCTGGTCTGTATTTTCTCTCTTTCTTTTCCTCCCTCCTACCCCCTCTCCTCCTAATCCATTATATTCCTCTTTTCTCAACCATTCTTCCTTCCTTAACTCTCTCTCTCTATCTATCTATCTATCTATCTATCTATCTATCTCTTTCTCTCTCTCTCTCTTGCTCTCTCTCTTTCCTTTGCTCTCTCTTATCCTTGCCCTCTCTCTCTCTCTCTCTCTCTCTCTCTCTCTCTCTCTCTCTCTCTCTCTCTCTCTCTCTCTCTCTCTCTCTCTCTCTCTCTCTCTCTCTCTCTCTCTTGCTCTCTCTCTCCTTTGCTCTCTCTATTCCTCGCCCATTCTCTCTCTCTCTCTCTCTCTCTCTCTCTCTCTCTCTCTCTCTCTCTCTCTCTCTCTCTCTCTCTCTCTCTCTCTCTCTCTCTCTCTCTCTCTCTCTCTCTCTCTCTCTCTCTCTCTCTCTCTCTCTCTCTCTCTCTCTCTCTCTCTCTCTCTCTCTGTGTCTCTCACTTTCTCTCTCTCTGTGTCTCTCACTTTCTCTCTCTCTCTCCTTTGCTCTCTCTTTTCCTTGCCCTCTCTCTCTCTCTCTCTCTCTCTCTCTCTCTCTCTCTCTCTCTCTCTCTCTCTCTCTCTCTCTCTCTCTCTCTCTCTCTCTCTCTCTCTCTCTCTCTCTCTCTTGCTCTCTCTCTCCTTTGCTCTCTCTATTCCTCGCCCATTCTCTCTCTCTCTCTCTCTCTCTCTCTCTCTCTCTCTCTCTCTCTCTCTCTCTCTCTCTCTCTCTCTCTCTCTCTCTCTCTCTCACTCTCTCTCTCTCTCCTTTGCTCTCTCTTTTCCTTGCCCTCTCTCTCTCTCTCTCTCTCTCTCTCTCTCTCTCTCTCTCTCTCTCTCTCTCTCTCTCTCTCTCTCTCTCTCTCTCTCTCTCTCTCTCTCTCTCTCTCTCTCTCTCTCTCTCTCTCTCTCTCTCTCTCTCTCTCTCTCTCGCTCTACCTCTCTTTCTCTATCTTTTTATGAAACTTTCTTCCTCCCTTTTCTCTCTCTATGTTTCCTTAATTTCTCTCACACTTTCCTCCCTCATTTATTCATCATTTCTTCCGTGTTTCTACCCACATTGACTCCTTTATTTTTACCCCCCCTATCTATCTATCTCTATCTCTGTCTCAGCTCCCTCCCTCTCTCTATCTATCTAGCTATCTAGCTATATTCCTTTCCTCTTTAGCTCCTATCACTCTCTCTCTCTCTCTCTTAAACTCTCTCTCTCTCTTCCTCTCTCTCCCTCTCTCTCTCTCTCTCTCTCTCTCTCTCTCTCTCTCTCTCTCTCTCTCTCTCTCTCTCTCTCTCTCTCTCTCTCTCTATCTATCTATCTCTCTCTCTCCCTCTCTCCCTCTCTTCCCCTATCTCCCCATCCCAATACTCGGAACAGGAGGGAAAGAAGAGGCAGCCCAGGATTCAATACAAACCCAATCTGCTCCGAAGCCTCGCAGCTTCAACTGATATTCCGACTTGCACAATTCGCACAATGCGCCCGGAAGCCACCAGTCTATAGAGTATTTATTGAAGGGCTTATTCACTCCCGCCCGCTTTCCCTTTCAGCGATAAGGAGGAATTCAACCCTTATGGACGGTAGGTACAAGGACGGTTATCATACGAACAAAGTTAGTAAAGCAGGTAGAAAAAAAAGAAGAAGAAAAGAAAAAGGAGAAGGGAATTAAAAAAGAAAGAAAAAGGAGGGTTGACAGTTTTAAAGTTTTCTCGTCTCTTGCACGATGAAAAGATTTTGATGCATTGTGATTGACTCTCACGACTTGTGATAGTCAAAGTTCAGGCTCTATAGATTTTACTGTTGCACTTAGAAAGAAGTTTCGTGGTTGGAATATTCCCTTGTCTGGTGTTGCAAGTAGCAAGATGAGTAGAACGTGGCTGGATGTTGGTGCAGTGAGATTAAGCGGCATTGCAAAACAAGGTGCAAGGAAACTAAACGGTATTATAAGCGACTCTTGCATACAAAGAGAGTAAGTGATATTGCAAGTAGCTCTTAGTACAAAGAGACTAAACGGTGTTGCAAGTGGCTCACGGTGCAAGGAGACATAACAGGACGTTCTGTGGTGTCACGAGGTGTGGCAAAATGGTGCAGGATGATGCCATTGGTCTTATGGCGCGATGCAGAAGCAGTCATGCCGTATCATAACTCTGCGATGCCGGTGGAATTCTATTGATAATTCTATTGATAATGAGGATGATGGTGATGTTAATAATTATGATTTATAATTGTTGTAATAGTAGGGATGATAATAATGATGATGATAATGACAAAAACAATGATAATAATAATAACTATGATAATAAAGATGATAACATAACGAGGATAATAATAATGATGGTAATTATGTTAATGACTTTGATAGTAATGATGATAATGATAATGATGTTAATGACTTTGATAGTAATGATGATAATAATGTTGTCTTTAATAAAGATGATGATGATAATGATTATAGATATTATAATGATAGAGATAATAATGATGATGCTTATAATGATAATGATGATAATGCTGATAACAATAATAGTAGTAGGATGATAGGAACAATAAGGATAATGATGAAAATGACAGTAATGATGATGAAGATTATATTAGCATAATATTATCATTGTTATTATTTCAATTGCTACTATTTTCATGATCATTACTATTATCCTCCATTTTTCCAACATTATCATCATTGTTATTACGATCATTTTATTATTGTCCTTGTTTTTATGATAATGATTATCATCTTTGTTGCTATTATTTTATAT
>BOPN01000789.1:229473-276973 GCA_017312705.2 Penaeus japonicus
TTACTTTATATACCTTAAAGTAGTTTTTACAAGTCAGAAGTGGGTTAAGGCTGAAATACATATAGCATGCTTTATTAAGCATATAGGATAATGTATAAATGCTATCTATAATATATAACATGATTTAACATATATATAGTTTAATTTATCATATGCATAGCATATTCTATCCTTTGCATAGCAATTTTTTCCTTTGCATATCATATTTTATCATGCATATCATATTTTATTATGCATATCATATTATATGCATATTACATTTTATCATGCATATCCTATTATATGCATATCATATTTTATCATGCATATCACATTTAATCACGCATATCACATTTAATCATGTATATCACATTTAATCATGCATATCACATTTAATCATGCATATCACATTTAATCATGCATATCATATTTTATCATGCATATTATATTTTATTATGCATATCATATTTTATCATGCATATTGCATTTTATTATTCATATTATATTTTATTATGCATATATTTTATTCATTTTTCATCATGCATATCATATTTTATTGTGCATATCATTTCTCATCATGCATATCATATTTTATCATGCATATTATATTTTATTATGCATATCATATTTTATCATGCATATTGTATTTTATTATTCATATTATATTTTATTTTGCATATATTTCATTCATTTTTCATCATGCATATCATTTTTCATCATGCATATCATTTTTCATCATGCATATAATTTTTCATCATGCATATCATTTTCCATCATGCATATCATTTTTCATCATGCATATCATTTTCCATCATGCATATCATATTTTATTATGCATATCATATTTTATTATGCATATCATTTTTCATCATGCATATCATATTTTATCATGGATATTTTATTTT
Source organism: Penaeus japonicus (assembly GCA_017312705.2). Lineage (NCBI taxonomy): Eukaryota > Metazoa > Arthropoda > Malacostraca > Decapoda > Penaeidae > Penaeus > Penaeus japonicus. The sequence continues at coordinate 230,358 of BOPN01000789.1, forward strand.
ATTTTGCATATCATATTTTATTATGCATATCATATTTTATTTTGCATATCATATTTTATTATGCATATCATATTTCATCATACATATCATATTTCATCATACATATCATATTTCATCATACATATCATATTTCATCATACATATCATATTTCATCATACATATCATATTTCATCATACATATCATATTTTATCATGGATATCATATTTCATCATGGATATCATATTTCATCATACATATCATATTTCATCATACATATCATATTTTATCATGGATATCATATTTCATCATACATATCATATTTCATCATACATATCATATTTCATCATACATATCATATTTCATCATACATATCATATTTCATCATACATATCATATTTTATCATAGATATCATATTTCATCATACATATCATATTTTATCATAGATATCATATTTCATCATACATATCATATTTCATCATACATATCATATTTCATCATACATATCATATTTCATCATACATATCATATTTCATCATACATATCATATTTCATCATACATATCATATTTCATCATACATATCATATTTCATCATACATATATCATATTTCATCATACATATCATATTTAATCATACATATCATATTTTATCATTGAAATCATATTTTATCATGGATATCATATTTTATCATGGATATCATATTTTATCATGGATATCATATTTTATCATGGATGATTTATTATACTCATAGCATAATTCATTATACTCATAGAACAATCTAGCATATGCATAGAAGGATTTAATATACTCATCGCATAATTATTATACCCATCGCATAATTATTATACTCATAGAATTCTCATAGTCACCGCATGAATTTTCATGCTCAACGCATGAATTTTCATATTCACAGCATGAATTCTCATACTCAGCATAATTAAGCATACTCAGAATAATTTTGCATGTTCTCGGCATAATTTTGCATGTTCTCGGCATAATTTTGCAAGTTCTCTGCATAATTTTGCATGTTCTCGGCATAATTTTGCATGTACTCGGCATAATTTTGCATGTTCTCGGCATAATTTTACATACTCAGCATAATTTAGCATACTCACAGTATAATTTATCTTACAACATAATTTAGCATACTCACAGTATAATTTATCATACAGCATAATTCATCATGCAACGTAATTTGTCATACAACAAAAAGATGAGAAAGATTTCCACATCATAAATAATATACTAGACTTCCCAATATGTTCATCGAGCCATGTGTATAAAGCGATTGTAGAGTTGCCGATAGTATTTCATAGTAGATTTGCTGATTGAAAAAGAATGTTCCTTCACACTATATGAAAAAAAATAAAGCATGACTGTTCTCACTATATTTAAAAAAAGCAAGGGAATAAGGTGATTATAAAGTTATTAACTTTAAAAGATAAGGAAATTATTTCCACCTGATAACTGAAAAATAAATGTTGATTTTTGAGATAACGAAATGATTTCCACATGATTGGAAAATGGATGTACATTTTGTAAAAACCTATGGAGAAATAGTTTAACGTTATCAAATGTATTATGTTAAAGCTCCCTTGTTCCCAGTGACTTTGGGCTGCCATTAGCGCGAGCTAAGGATCTCATTTGTATGACCGGGTTCCTTTAGGGCGGAATCACATATAAGATTAGGTCACTCCGTTACAACCATAGTTCATCATTGAAACAACTAGACACAACAATCGGTATGAATATGATGTCTTTTGCTCGCTGGACTTTCTTTTGTCTGATTGCCTTTAGTGAAGGACTTCAGCCAGACTTACCTGTGAAACAGTGTCAAGATGAATATTCCTTGGTCACTTTGACAAGTACTCGACTACAAGTCAACACCGTCTTCCCGACCATCACTCTCCTGGATGTTTCACCTACTTATGTTAGCATCACGACCACGGACTGTGTACCCTATAACTGTCACCATATCAGGAAACGGTCTCAGTACAGGGCTCCACAGCTGGCTTACTCCACACACTACGTTACGGAGCCGACCAAAGAGAAGAATCGGGCATACACTTCTACTAGCTATCAACCCGAAACCATCAGCATCACATACTCAGCTACCGACGTTGAGGAGCACGTGACACAAGTTGTGGGGACAACTACGTCGACGTCTGTATCGACAGTATCTGTCGTTAAGACCGTTTTCACTGCCTTTACAACGACTACGACATACACTCAAGTTGATGTCGTCAGCTCCTTCACATATTTACCAGTTTATGTAACAACCACTATGACTAACGCTTGGCCAATCCTCAAGACAGTTTACCAGACGGAATACCTGAAAGAAGCAGTTGATTACGTGACAACGGTCATCGATACATCCACAGTATACCACTGTCATAATGGTTATGATTATTGATATCAATAAAAGATTTTCTTCATATGCTTGCTTTATTAGCTATATAGGATAATATATTAATGTCACGGAGGCGACTAGCCAAACCATCATCTCTATAGCTGGTGGTATTAAGAGCCCTCAATTAACCAGGCAAAAACCAGCCATGGTGTGCCAGGGGAATTTTCCACGTCGGTGGCAGTGGAAGTTTCCCTGTGGGTGTTTGTGCACACCTAAGATATGGTCACGCCACCACGTGATCACTGATGTATATCGGTCATATGGTCGCCATGCCAGGGCCAAGTCAGATCTGCTGACCTGGTAGATCGAGAGAGGTGAGCGACGCCTCGAGGCAGGGAGTCTACCCTGAGAGGCGTGTGTGAATGCGTGATAGGTGTGTGAGTTTATATAACCGTTACTTCGTTACATGTGTAACAGCTGCTTTCCCTGTGAATATATATACCTATTATACTGTGCATCTACTCAGTAAAGAAAGAAACCATTGGACTAGCGTTTCTTCTACCCTCTACTCAGGGAGAAAGAGTGATAGCAAAGAACAGTGAATAACTTATGGAGTATCACTACCCATACTGATAGATAGCAGCGGCTATCATCTCAGAGACATTAGTGTGATAGCTTTATGGTGAATTTCACGAGAGGTGAGTCACCACAAGTATATATACATATATACATATATATATCATGATTTAACATATACATACCTTAATTTATCATATGCATAGCAAATCTTATCCTATGCATAGCATATTTTATCCTATGCATAGCATTTTTTTCCTCTGCATAGCATATTTTATCCTCTGCATAGCATATTTAATCCTCTGCATAACATATTTTATCCTCTGCGTAGCATATTTTATCCTCTGCATACCATATTTTATCCTATGCATAGCATATTCTATCCTATGCATAGCATATTTTATCCTCTGCATAACATATTTTATCCTCTGCGTAGCATATTTTATCCTCTGCATACCATATTTTATCCTATGCATAGCATATTCTATCCTATGCATAGCATATTTTATCCTATGCATAGCATATTTTATCCTATGCATAGCATATTTTATCCTATGCATAGTATATTTTATCCTATTCATAGCATATTCTATCCTATGCATAGCATATTTTATCCTATGCATAGCATAATTTATAGCATGCATAGCATAATTTATAGTATGCATAGCATATTTTATCCTATGCTTAGCATAATTTATCCTATGCATAGCATAATTTATAGTAGGCATACCATATTTTATCCTATGCATTGCATATTTTATAGTATGTATAGCATATTTTATCATTCATATATACATGATAATATATGTATATATACATGACAATATATATATTATCAAGTATATATATATTCATATATATATATATATATATATATATATATATATATATATATATATATATATATATATATATATCATGATTTAACATATACATACCTTAAGTTATCATATGCATAGCATATTTTCTCCTATGCATAGCATATTTTATCCTATGCATAGCATATCTTATCCTATGCATAGCATAATCTAACCTATGCATAGCATATATTATCTTATGCATAGCATATTTTATAGCATGCATAGCATATTTTATAGTTAGCATAGCATATTTTATAGTTAGCATAGCATATTTTATCTTATATTAGCATAATTATACATACATAGCATATTTTATCCTATGCATAGCATATATTATCCTATGCATAGCATATTTTATAGTATGCATAGCATATTTTATCATGGATATAAACATGATAATATATGTATATATACATGATAATATATATATATATATATATATATATATATATATATATATATATATATATATATTATCAAGTATATATATATATATATATATATATATATATATATATATATATATATATATATATATATATATCATGATTTAACATATACATACCTTAAATTATCATATGCATAGCCTATTTTATCCTTTGCATAACCAATTTTTCCTTTGCGTAGCATATTTTATTCTATGCATAGCATATTTTATCCTATGCATAACATATGTTATCGTATGCATAGCATATTTTATCCTATTTATAGCATATTTTATCCTATGCATGGCATATTTTATCCTATGCATAGGATATTTCATCCTATACATAGCATATTTCATCCTATGCATAGCATATTTTATCCTCTGCATATCATATTTTATCCTATGCATAGCATATTATATCCTCTGCATAGCATATTTTATCCTCTGCATAGCATATTTTATCCTATGCACAGCATATCTTAACCTATGCATAGAATATTTTATCCTATGCACAGCATATTTTATCCTCTGCATACCATATTTTATCATCTGCATACCATATCTTATCCTCTGTATAGCATATCTTATCCTATGCATAGCATATTTTAACCTATGCATAGCATATTGTATCCTATGCATAGCATATTTTATCTTATGCATAGCATACTTTATCCTAGGCATAGCATATTTTATCCTCTACATAGCATATATTATCCTCTGCATAGCATATTTTATCCTATGCATAGCATATTTTATCCTCTGCATAGCATATTTTATGCTCTGCATAGTATATTTTATCCTCTGCATAGCATATTTTATCCTCTGCGTAGCATATTTTATCCTCTGCATAGTATATTTTATCCTCTGCATAGCATATTTTATTCTCTGCATAGCATATTTTATCCTCTGCATAGCATATTTTATCCTCTGCATAGCATAATTAATCCTCTGCATAGCATATTTTATCCTATGCATAGCATATTCTATCATATGCCTAGCATATTTTGTCCCATGCATAGCATATTTTATTCGATGCATAGCATATTCTATCCTATGCATAGGATATTTTATCCTATGTATAGCATATTTTATAGAATGCATAGCATATTTTATAGTATGCATAGCTTATTTTATCCTATGCATAGTATAATTTATAGTATGCATAGCATATTTCATCCTATGCATAGCATATGTTATCATGCATAGCATATATTATCATGCATATCATATATTATCATGTATAGCATATATTATCATGCATAGCATATATATATTATCATGCATAGCATATATATTATCATGCATATATATATCATCATGCATAAGTATTATATTATCATGCATAGCATATATCATCATGCATAGCATATATTATCATGCATAGCATATATTATCATGCATAGCATATATTATCATGCATAGCATATATTATCATGCATAGCATATATTATCATGCATAGCATATATTATCATGCATAGCATATATTATCATGCATAGCATATATTATCATGCATAGCATATATTATCATGCATAGCATATATCATCATGCATAGCATATATTATCATGCATAGCATATATTATCATGCATAGCATATATCATCATGCATAGCATATATCATCATGCATAGCATATATCATCATGCATAGCATATATTATCATGCATAGCATATATTATCATGCATAACATATATTATCATGCATAGCATATATTATCATGCATAGCATATATTATCATGGATAGCATATATTATCATGCATAGCATATATTATCATGCATAGCATATATCATCATGCATATCATATCATATGCATATCATATTTTATCATGCATGTCATATTTTATCATGCATATCATATGTTATCATGCATATCATATTTTATCATGCATATCATATTTTATCATGCATATCATATTTTATCATGCATAGCATATTTTCTCATGCATATCGTATTTTATCATGCATATCATATTTTATCATGCATATCATATTTTATCATGCATATCATATTTTATCATGCATATCATATTTCATCATGCATATCATATTTTATCATGCATATCATATTTTATCATGCATATCATATTTTATCATGCATATCATATTTTATCATGCATTTCATATTTTATCATGGATATCATATTTTATTTTGCATATCATATTTTATCATGCATATCATATTTTATCATGCATATCATATTTTATCATGCATATCATATTCTATCATGCATATCATATTTTATCATGCATATCATATCTTATCATGCATATCATATCTGGTCATGCATATCATATTTTATCATGTACACCATATTTTATCATGTATATCATATTTTATCATACATATCATACTTTATCATGTATATCATATTTTATCATGCATATTATATTTCATCATGCATATCATATTTCATCATGCATATCATATTTTATCTAGCATATCATATTTTATCATGCATATCATATTTTATCATGCATATCATATCTGGTCATGCATATCATATTTTATCATGCATACCATATTTTATCATGCATACCATATTTTATCATGCATATCATATTTTATCATACATATTCTTTATCATGTATATCATATTTCATCATGCATATCATATTTTATCATGCATGTCATATCTTATCATGCATATCATATTTTATCATGCATATCATATTTTATCATGCATATCATATTTTATCATGCATATCATATTTTATCATGCATATCATATTTTATCATGCATATCATATTTTATCATGCATATCATATTATATGCATATTATTTTTTATCATGCATATTATATCTTATCATGCATATCATATTATATGCATATCATATTATTTGCATATCATATTATATGCATATCATATTGATATGCATATCATATTATATGCATATCATATTTTATTATGCATATCATATTTCATCATGCATATAATATTCTATCATGGATATCATATTTTATCATGTATATCATATTTTATCATTTATATCATATTTTATCATGGATATCATATTTATCATGCATAGGATAATTTATTATACTCATAGAACAGTCTATCATATACATAGAATGATTTATTATACCTATCGCATAATTTACTATACTCATCGCATAATTTATTATACTCATAGAATTCTCATAGTCACCGCAGAATTTTCATGCTCACCACATGAATTTTCATGCTCACCGCATGAATTTTCATGCTCACTGCATGGATTTTCATGGTCACCGCATGAATTTTCATGCTCACCGCATGAATTTTCATGCTCACCTCATGAATTTTCATGATCACCGCATGAATTTTCATGATCACCGCATGAATTTTCATGATCACCGCATGAATTTTCATATTCTCAGCATGAATTCTCATAATCACTATAATTTAGCATACTCAGCATAATTTTGCACACTCAGCATAATTTAGCTTACCCACAGCATAATTTAGCATACTCACAGTATAATTTATCTTACAGCATAATTCATCATGCACCGTAATTTATCATACAACAAAAAGATGAAAGATTTCCACATCATAAATGATATACAAGACTGTACCAATTATGATCATCGAGCCATGTGTATTAAGCGATTGTAGAGTTGCCGATAGTATTTCATTGTAGATTTGCTGGTTGAAAAAGAAAGTTCCTTCACACTATATGAAAAAAAAAACTAAAGTAAGACTGCTCTCACTATATTCAAGAAAGCAGCGAAGATGATTATAAAGTGATGAACTTTAGTAAGATAAAGGAAATATTTCTACCTGATAACTGAAAAATAAATGTTGATTTTTGAGATAACGAAATGATTTCCACATGATGATTGGAGAATTGATGTACATTTTGCAAAAACCTATGGAGAAATAGCAAACGTCATCGAATGTTAAAGCCCCTGTTCCCAGTGACTTTGGGCTGGCATTAGCACGAGCCAAGGATCTCACTTGTATGACCGGGTTCCTTAGATAATCAATATATAAGATTAAGTCACTACGTCACAACCATAGTTCATCATTGAAACTACTAGACACAACAACACAGTATGAGTTTGGCCATGATGTCTTTTGTTCGCTGCAGTTTTTTGTCTGTGTTTTATATCAAGTGAAGGACTTCAGCCAGACTTACCTGTGAAACAGTGTCAAGATGAATATTCCTTATCACTTTGACAAGTACTCGACTACAAGTCAACACCGTCTTCCCGACCATCACTCTCCTGGATGTTTCACCTACTTATGTTAGCATCACGACCACGGACTGTGTGCATCCGACAGCCTCGCCACTCACACGGAAACGGTTTCCTGTGCACAGGGCTCCACAGCTGGTTGATCGTAACACACTACGTTACGGAGCTGAAGATCAAAGAGAAGAATCGGGTATACACTTCTACTAGCTATCAACCTGAAACCATCAGCATCACATACTCAGCTACCGACGTTGAGGAGCACGTGACACAAGTTGTGGGGACAACTACGTCGACGTCTGTATCGACAGTATCTGTCGTTAAGACCGTTTCCACTGCCTTTACAACGACTACGACATACACTCAAGTTGATGTCGTCAGCTCCTTCACATATTTACCAGTTTATGTAACTACCACCATGACTAATACTTGGCCAATCCTCAAGACAGTTTACCAGACGGAATACGTGAAAGAAGCAGTCGATTACGTGACAACAGTTATCGATACATCCACAGTATACCACTGTCATAATGGTTATGATTATTGATATCAATAAAAAGATTATATTCATATGCAATTTACTTTACATACCTTAAAGTAGTTTTTGCGAGTCAGAAGTGGGTTAATGCTCTAATATATATAGCATACTTTATTAAGCATATAGGATAATGTATTAATGCTATCTTTAATATATGTATAGCATGATTTAACATGTATATAGTTTAATTTATCTTATGCATATCATATCTTATCCTATACATAGCATATTTTAGCCTATGCATAGCATAATTTAGCCTATGCATAGCATATTTTAGCCTATGCATAGCATATTTTAGCCTATGTATAGCATATTTTAGCCTATGCATATCATATTTTAGCCTATGCATAGCATATTTTAGCCTATGCATAACATATTCTATCCTGTCCATAGCATATTCTATCCTATGCATAGCATATTATATCCTATACATAGCATATTCTATCCTGTGCTTAGCATATTCTATCCTGTGCATATCATATTCTATCCTATTCATAACATATTCTATCCTGTGCATAGCATATTCTATCCTGTGCATATCATATTATATCCTATGCATAGCATATTCTATACTATTCATAGCATATTCTATCCTATGCATAGCATATTCTATCCTGTGCATAGCATATTCTATCCTATGCATACCATATTATATATTATGCATAGCATATTCTATCCTTTGCATAGCATATTCTATCCTATGCATAGCATATTCTATCCTATGCATAGCATATTCTATCCTATGCATAGCCTATTATATCCTATGCATAGCATATTCTATCCTATGCATAGCTTATTCTATCCTATGCATAGCTTATTCTATCCTATGCATAGCATATTCTATCTTATGCATAGCATATTCTATCCTATGCATAGCATATTCTATCCTATGCATAGCATATTCTATCCTATGCATAGCATATTCTATCCTATGCATAGCATATTCTATCCTATGCATAGCATATTCTATCCTATGCATAGCATATTCTATCCTATGCATATTATATTCTATCCTATGCATAGCATATTTCATTCTATGCATAGCATATTTCATCCTCTGCATAGCATATTTTATCTTATCCATAGCATATTTCATCATATGCATAGCATAATTTATCCTATTCATAGCATATTTTATACTTTGCATAGCATATTTTATCCTTTGCATAGCATATTTTATCCTTTGCATAGCATATTTTATCCTTTGCATAGCATATTTCATCCTATGCATATCATATTTTCTCCTATGCATATCATATTTTATCATGTATAGCATATTTTATCATGCATAACATATTTTATAATGCATAGCATATTTTATCATGCATAGCATATTTTATCATGCATATCATATTTTAACATGCATATCATGTTTTATCATGCATATCATATTTTATCATGCATATCATATTTTATCATGCATATCATATTTTATCATGCATATCATATTTTATCATGCATATCATATTTTATCATGCATATCATATTTTATCATGCATATCATATTTTATCATGCATATCATATTTTATCATGCATATCATATTTTATCATGCATACTATATTTTACTAAAGGCATATCATATTTTATCATGCATATCATATTTTATCATGCATAATTTATTGATTACAGTATATCATATTTTATCATGCATATCATATTTTATCATGCATATCATATTTTATCATGTATATCATATTTTATCATGCATATCATATTTTATTATGCATATCATATTTAATCATGAATATCATATTTTATCATGCATATCATATTTTAACATGCATATAATTTTTTATCATGCATATCATATTTTATCAAGCATATCATATTTTATCATGCATATCATATTTTATCACGCATATCATATTATATCATATTTTATCATGCATATCATATTTTATCATGCATATCATATTTTATCATGCATATCATATTATATGCATATTATTTTTTATCATGCATATTATATTTTATCATGCATATTATATTTTATCATGCATATTATATTTTATCATGCATATTATATTTTATCATGCATATTATATTTTGTCATGCATATTATATTTTATCATGCATATTATATTTTATCATACATATTATATTTTATCATGCATATTATATTTTATCATGCATATTATATTTTATCATGCATATTATATTTTATCATGCATATTATATTTTATCATGCATATTATATTTTATCATGCATATTATATTTTATCATGCATATTATATTTTATCATGCATATTATATTTTATCATGAATATTATATTTTATCTTCATATTATATTTTATCATGCATATTATATTTTATCATGCATATCATATTTCATCATGCATATCATATTTTATCATGCATATTATATTTTATCATGCATATTATATTTTATCATGCATATTATATTTTATCATGCATATTATATTTCATCATGCATATTATATTTTATCATGCATATTATATCTTATCATGTATATTATATTTATCAAGCATATCATATTATATGCATATCATATTTGATCATGCATATCAAATTTGATCATGCATACCATATTTTATTATGCATATCATTTTTTATTATGCATATCATATTTTATCATGCATATCATATTCTATCATGGATATCATATTTTATCATGTATATCATATTTTATCATGTATATCATATTTTATCATGTTTATCATATTTTATCATGGATATCATATTGATCATGCATAAGATAATTTATTATACTCATAGAACAATCTATCATATGCATAGAATGATTTATTATACCTATCGCATAATTTATTATACTCATCGCAAAATTTATTATACTCATAGAATTCTCATAGTCACCGCAGAATTTTCATGCTCACCGCATGAATTTTCATGCTCACCGCATGAATTTTCATGCTCACCGCATGAATTTTCATGCTCACCGCATGAATTTTCATGCTCACCGCATGAATTTTCATGCTCACCGCATGAATTTTCATGCTCACCGCATGAATTTTCATGCTCACCGTATGAATTTTCATGCTCACTGCATGAATTTTCATGCTCACTGCTTGAATTTTCATGATCACCGCATGAATTTTCATGCTCACCGCATGAATTTTCACGCTCACCTCATGAATTTTCATGATCACCGCATGAATTTTCATGCTCACCGCATGAATTTTCACGCTCCCCTCATGAATTTTCCTGATCACCGCATGAATTTTCATGATCACCGCATGAATTTTCATGCTCCCCGCATGAATTTTCATGCTCCCCGCATGAATTTTCATATTCACAGCATGAATTCTCATAATGACTATGATTTAGCATACTCAGCATAATTTTGCACACTCAGCATAATCTAGCATACCTACAGCATAATTTAGCATACTCACAGTATAATTTATCTTACAGCATAATTCATCATGCACCGTAATTTATCATACAACAAAAAGATGAACGATTTCCACATCATAAATAATATACAAGACTGTACCCATTGTGTTCATCGAGCCATGTGTATAAAGCGATTGTAGAGTTGCCGATAGTATTTCATTGTAGATTTGCTGGTTGAAAAAGAAAGTTTCTTGACACTATATGAAAAAAAAACTAAAGTAAGACTGCTCTCACTATATTCAAGAAAGCAAAGGAATATGGTGATTATAAAGTGATGAACTTTAAAAGATAAGGAAATTATTTCTACCTGATAACTGAAAAATAAATGTTGATTTTTGAGATAACGAAATGATTTCCACATGATGATTGGTGAATTGATGTACATCTTGCAAAAACCTATGGAGAAATAGTTAAACGTCATCGAATGTTAAAGCTCCCTTGTTCCCAGTGACTTTGGGCTGGCATTAGCACGAGCTAAGGATCTCATTTGTATGACCGGGTTCCTTTAGGGCGAATTCACATATAAGATTAAGTCACTACGTCACAACCATAGTTCATCATTGAAACTACTAGACACAACAATCAGTATGAGTTTGAATATGATGTCTTTTGTTCGCTGCGTGTTCTTTTGTCTGTTTACATCAAGTGAAGGACTTCAGCCAGACTTACCTGTGAAACAGTGTCAAGATGAATATTCCTTGGTCACTTTGACAAGTACTCGACTACAAGTCAACACCGTCTTCCCGACCATCACTCTCCTGGATGTTTCACCTACTTATGTTAGCATCACGACCACGGACTGTGTACCCTATACTGTCACTCACACGGAAACGGTCTCCCAGTACAGGGCTCCACAGCTGGCTTACTCCACACACTACGTTACGGAGCTGAAGATCAAAGAGAAGAATCGGGCATACACTTCTACTAGCTATCAACCCGAAACCATCAGCATCACATACTCAGCTACCGACGTTGAGGAGCACGTGACACAAGTTGTGGGGACAACTACGTCGACGTCTTTATCGACTGTATATGTCGTTAAAACAGTTTCCACTGCCTTTACAACGACTACGACATACACTCAAGTTGATGTTATCAGCTCCTTCAGATATTTACCAGTTTATGTAACTACCACCATGACTAATGCTTGGCCAATCCTCAAGACAGTTTACCAGACGGAATACGTGAAAGAAGCAGTCGATTACGTGACAACGGTTATCGATACATCCACAATATATCACTGTCATAATGGTTATGATTATTGATATCAATAAAATATTTACTTCATATGCAATTTACATTACATACCTTAAAGATATTTTTTACGAGTCAGAAGTGGGTTAATGGTCAAATACATATATCATGGTTTATTACGCATATAGTATAGTGTATTATACCTGTAGCATTACCTATAATATGTGTAGCATAATTTAACATATGTATCATTTTTTATGATATGTATAGAATTATTTATTATACTCATAGCATAATTTATCAAACTTCTACCAGAATTAATCATAATATTAGTATAGATTATACTCACCAAATAATTACCCAATATTGTATCACACTCATAGTATAATGTATCATATCGAATAATTTATCATACTTATAGTATAATATATCATACCGAATAATTTATCATACTCATAGTTTAATATATGATGCCGAATAATTAATCTTACTCAAAGCATAATTCATCATACTCAAAGTAGAATTTATCATACTCGAAGCATAAATTTATCATACTCAAAGCATAAGTTATCATACTCAAAGCATAAGTTATCATACTCAAAGCATAATTTGTCATACTCAAAGCATAATTTGCCATACTCAAAGCGTGATTAATCATACTCAAAGCATGATCTATTATACTCAAAGCGTAAATTCTCCTACTTAAAGCATAAATTATCCTACTCAAAGCATAATCTATTATACTCAAAACGTAAATTATCCTCCTTAAAGCATAAAATATCCTACTCAAAGCATAAATTATCCTACTCAAAGCATAAATTATCCTACTCAAAGCATAATCTATTATACTCAAAACGTAAATTATCCTACTTAAAGCATAAATTATCCTACTCAAAGCATAAATTATCCTACTCAAAGCATAATTTATCATATTCAAAGAATAATTAAATTGAATTAATAAATCTTCTACGTGTGAGTGGTATATATATATATGTGCACATATATATATATATATATATATATATATATATATATATATATATATATGTATATATATATATATATATATATATATATATATATATATATATACATATATATATATATATATATATATATATATATATATATATATATATATATATATATATATATATATATATATATATATATAAGCACTCGCCCGTGTTTGTGTGTGTGCGTGTATGTGTGTAAAGAATATCATAAACAGAAAGTGAGGAAAACGAAAGGAAAAAAAAGGAGAGCAAGTGTAAGAAACAAAGGCGAAACAATAGGAAACGAAAGAGCTCTGTTCAACCACAACCAAAGCCATAACTCCCGCGTCCCCAAAAGCCTTTGGTAAGCGAAGGGGTTCATTGTAGGCTGCCTGGAAGATACATAAACTCCTTACAAAATGTTATCGAATTCCACAAACTACGTCTAAATACGTATGCGCCTATTGCCGTTTATCTGTTCCTGTTACAAGGTTTAGATTCTATTTTTCCGTACTATTATCATAATTGTTATCACTAACAACAATGATAGTAGTGATATTATCATTATCATTATTATAATCATTATTATTATCATTATTATAATCATTATTATTATCATTATCATTACCATTATTATTATCATTATCATTACCATTATTATTATCATTATTACAATCATTATTATTATCATTATTATAATCATTATGATAATCATTATTATCATCATTATAATCATTATTATTATCATCATTATAATAATTATAATTATCATTATTATAGTCATTATTATTATCATTATTATAATAATTATTATTATCATTATGATCATTATCATAATCAATATTTTTATCATTATCATCATAATTATTAAAATTGTTATTATAATTATCATAATTAATGTTAACACATTACATTAACGTTATTAATATTATAATTATTATCATCGTCTTCCTTGTCATTATTAGTTTTTTTCATTATCATTCCTGTTATTGTTATCCTCATAGTTACAGCTACTATTGTAATTGATTACAGTCCTATTCTTTATTTTATCTTCCTGTCCTTCATTTTGTCTTCTTTACCATCATTTTTATACGTTCCTGTTCCCTATTTTTATCCACTATTTCTTTTCATATTCTTGTTTTTTTGTGACATGTCAACTCTAGAGGATTATCAATCTCTTATAGTTATCATTATTATCATCATCATTATTATTATCAATATTGTTATTATTATGATGATGATGATAGTGATGATGGTGATGATAATACAGATCAGGAACGTATAAAGAATGAAGGATAGGAAGATAATATGAGGGCTGTAATGAATTTCACACAAATTTCTCACTTTGCATTGTTACCATGATGATAAGATATAAATAATGCAAGCAAACAAACTCTCTCTCCATCACAAAAGCAAGGTACATTTCGGCCCAGATTACTTTTTTCTCAATTCTTTAACCACTGCTATATGAAAGTTGATATTGTCAGGTGTGTGCAATTTTTCATTATCATAGATATGGTTTAATCAAATATACGACCATGATAATTTCGTCATCAGAGTATGATTACACCAGAATAACTATTTCATTAGTGTGACCCCATTTAACAATGTAAACTTCAGAGGAACTGGGAATAAAACGAATCCACACTGAACAGTGCATGTATGCATACACTCCCGTCGACAATAGGTTAATGCAGTAAAATGGAATAATATAAATTATAACCATACATTTTTTTTTTATAATGGCTTGGCCAATCAGGGCCAAAGCTTGTTGGCTCCTTAGGCTTAGCCTATTTAGCCTTTTGAGTAATTCTCTTAGCAATACCCTCGTGTGGCCTTGGCACCCACGCCCCCTTTTCCTTTGTGTGCTTTCTTACCTTTTCTGGCTCTATATTTGAGACACAAGAGGCTGTGCTGCTGCCTTGTTTACCTTCGTGCTTGCAACTCATGATATAAAATAATGACATATGAGGAAACAATGAAAGTAGACATGCTGATATCCCGCTAACCATATATATATAAATATATATATATATATATATATATATATATATATATATATATATATATGTATATATATATATACATACATATACATATATATATATACATACGACGGAATACGTGAAAGAAGTAGTCGATTACGTCACAACGGTTATCGATACATCCACAGTATACCACTGTCATAATGGTTATGAATATTGATATCAATAAAACATTTTCTTCATATGCAACTTACTTACATACCTTAAAGTAGTACTTTGCATAGCATAATTTATCCATTGCATAGCATATTTTATCCTTTGCATAGCATACTTTATCCATTGCATAGCATATTTTATCCTTTGCATAGCATATTTTATCCTTTGCATAGCATATTTTATCCTTTGCATAGCATATTTTATCCTTTGCATAGCAAATTTTTCCTTTGCATATCATATTTTATTCTATGCATAGCATATTTTATTCTATGCATAGCATATTTTATTCTATACATAACATATTTTATTTATGCATAGCATATTTCATTCTATGCATAGCATATTTTATTATATGCATAGCATTTTTTATTTTATGCAAAACATATTTTATTATATGCATAGCATATTTCATTCATTGCATAGCATATTTTTTTCTATGCATATCATGTTTTATTCTATGCATAGCATATTATATTCAATGCATAGCATATTTTACTCTATGCATAACATATTTTATTCTATGCATAGCATATTTTATTCTAAGCATAGCATGTTTTATTCTATGTATAGCATATTTTATTCTATGCATAGCATATTTTATTCTATGCATAACATATTCTATTCTATGCATAGCATAATTTATTCTATGCATAGCATAATTTATTCAATGCATAGCATATTTTAATTTATGCATAGCATATATTATTCTATGTATAGCATATTTTATTCTATGCATAGCATATTTTATTCTATGCATAGCATATTTTATTCTATGCATAGCATATTTTATTCTATGCATAGCATATTTTATTCTATGCATAGCATATTTTATTCTATGCATAGCATATTTTATTATATGCATAGCATATTTTATTTTATGCACAGCATAATTTATTCTATGCATAGCATAATTTATTATATGCATAGCATATTTTATTCTATGCATAGCATAATTTATTCTATGCATAGCATATTATATTCTATGCATAGCATATTTTATTTTATGCATAGCATATTTTATTCTATGCAAAGCATATTTTATTCTATGCATAGCATATTTTATTCTATGCATATTTTATTCATAGCATATTTTATTTTATGCATAGCATATTTTATTATATGAATATTTTATTCATAGCATATTTTATCCTATGCATAGCATATTTTATTCTATGCATAGCAAATTTTTCCTTTGCATAGCAAATTTGTCCTTTACATAGCATATTTTATTATATGCATAGCATATTTTATTATATGCATAGCATATTTTATCCTATGCATAGCAAATTTATCCTTTGCATAGCATATTTTATCCTATGCATAGCATATTTTATCCTATGCATAGCATATTTCACCCTATGCATAGCATATTTCATCCTATGCATAGCATTATTTATCCGATGCACAGCATATTTCACCCTATGCATAGCATATTTCATCGTATGCATAGCATATTTAATCCTATACGTAGCATATTTCATCCTATGCATAGCATATTTCATCCTATGCATAGCATATTTCATCCTATGCATAGCATATTTCATCCTATGCATAGCATATTTCATCCTATGCATAGCATATTTCATCCTATGCATAGCATATTTCATCCTATGCATAGCATATTTCATCCTATGCATGGCATATTTCATCCTATGCATGGCATATTTCATCCTATGCATGGCATATTTCATCCTATGCATGGCATATTTCATCCTATGCATGGCATATTTCATCCTATGCATATCATATTTTATCATACATATCATATTTTATCATACATATCATATTTTATCATGCATATCATATTTTATCATGTATATCATATTTTATCATGCATTTCATATTTCATTATACATATCATATTTTATCATGCATATCATATTTTATCATGGATACCATATTTTATCATGGATACCATATTTTATCATGCATTTCATATTTTATCATGCATTTCATATTTTATCATGCATTTCATATTTTATCATGCATTTCATATTTTATTATACATATCATATTTTATCATGCATATCATATTTTATCATAGATACCATATGTTATCATGCATAGGATAATTTATTATACTCATAGCATAATTTATCATACTCATAGAACAATCTATCATATGCATAGAATGATTTATTATACTCATAGCATAATTTATCATACTCATAGAACAATCTATCATATGCATAGAATGATTTATTATACTCATAGCATTATTTATCATACTTATAGAACAATCTATCATATGCATTGAATGATTTATTATACTCATAGCATATTTTTTCCTACTCATAGAACAATCTATCATATGCATAGAATGATTTATTATACTCATAGCATAATTTATATGCATAATATATCATACTCATCGCATAATTTATTATACTCATCGCATAATTTGTTATACACATCGCATAATTTATTATACTCATCGCGTAATATATTATACTCATCGCATAATTTATTATAATCATCGCATAATTTATTTTACTCATCGCATAATTTATTATAATCATCGCATAATTTATTTTACTCATCGCATAATTTATTATACTCATAGAATTCTCATAGTCACCACAAGAATTTTCATGCTCACCGCATGAATTTTCATATTCACAGCATGAATTCTCATACTCAGCATAATTTAGCATACTCAGCATAATTTTGCATGCTCTCAGCATAGTTTTGCATACTCAGCATAATTTTGCATACCCACAGCATAATCTAGCATCCTCACAGTATAATTTATTCTACAACATAATTCATCATGGAACGTAATTTATCATACAACAAAAAGATGATAGATTTCCACATCATAAATGATATACAACACTGTATCAATTATGATCATCGAGCCATGTGTATTAAGCGATTGTAGAGTTCCCGATAGTATTCCATTGTAGATTTGCTGATTGAAAAAGAAAATTCCTTCACACTTTATAAAAAGATAAAGCCTGACTGTTCTCACTATATCCAAGAAAGCATAGGAATAAGGTATTTATAAAGTTATTAACTTTAAAAGATAAGGAAATTATTTCCACCTGATAACTGGAAAATAAATGTTGATTTTTGTGATAACGAAATGATTTCCACATGATGAATGGAGAATTGATTACATTTTGCAAAAACCTATGGAGAAATAGTTAAACGTCATCGAATGTATTATGTTAAAGCTCCCTTGTTCCCAGTGACTTTGGGCTGCCATGAGCGCGAGCTGAGAATCTCATTTATATGACGGGGTTCCTTTAGGGCGGATTCACATATAAGATTAAGTCACTCCGTTACAACCATAGTTCATCATTGAAACTACTAGACACAACAATCGGGATGAGTATGAATATGATGTCTTTTGCTCGCTGGACTTTCTTTTGTCTGATTACTTTAAGTGAAGGACTTCAGCCAGACTTACCTGTGAAACAGTGTCAAGATGAATATTCCTTGGTCACTTTGACAAGTACTCGACTACAAGTCAACACCGTCTTCCCGACCATCACTCTCCTGGATGTTTCACCTACTTATGTTAGCATCACGACCACGGACTGTGTACCCTATACTGTCACTCACACGGAAACGGTCTCCCAGTACAGGGCTCCACAGCTGGCTTACTCCACACACTACGTTACGGAGCTGAAGATCAAAGAGAAGAATCGGGCATACACTTCTACTAGCTATCAACCCGAAACCATCAGCATCACATACTCAGCTACCGACGTTGAGGAGCACGTGACACAAGTTGTGGGGACAACTACGTCGACGTCTGTATCGACTGTATATGTCGTTAAAACAGTTTCCACTGCCTTTACAACGACTACGACATACACTCAAGTTGATGTTATCAGCTCCTTCAGATATTTACCAGTTTATGTAACTACCACCATGACTAATGCTTGGCCAATCCTCAAGACAGTTTACCAGACGGAATACGTGAAAGAAGCAGTCGATTACGTGACAACGGTTATCGATACATCCACAGTATACCACTGTCATAATGGTTATGATTATTGATATCAATAAAATATTTTCTTCATATGCAATTTACTTTACATACCTTAAAGTATGCATATAGGATAATGTATTATACTCATAACATTATACATGATATGTATAATAATTTATTATATACGTAGCATAATTTATTATATACGTAGCATAATTTATTAAATACGTAGCATAATTTATTATATACGTAGCATAGTTTATTATATACGTAGCATAGTTTATTATATACGTAGTATAATTTATTATATATGTAGCATAATCTATTATATACGTAGCATAATTTATTATATACGTAGCATAATCTATTATATACGTAGCATAATTTATTATATACGTAGCATAATTTATTATATACGTAGCATAATTTATTATATACGTAGCATAATTTATTATATACGTAGCATTATTTGTTATATACGTAGCATAATTTATCATATGCATAGCATAATTTACCATATGCGTAGCATAATTTTTTATACTCATAACGTAATTTCTTATACTCATAGCATATACATAGGATAATTTATCATATACATAGATTAATTGTTTATACTCATAGCATGATTTATCATGTGCATAGAATAATTGTTTATACTCATAGAATAATTGTTTATACTCATAGAATAATTGTTTATACTCATAGAATAATTTATCATATACATAGAATAATTGTTTATACTCATAGCATGATTTATCATGTGCATAGAATAATTGTTTATACTCATAGAATAATTGTTTATACTCATAGAATAATTTATCATATACATAGAATAATTGTTTATACTCATAGCATAATTCATCATGTGCATAGAATAATTGTTTATACTCATAGCACAATTTATCATGTGCATAGAATAATTGTTTATACTCATAGAATAATTTATCATATACATAGAATAATTGTTTATACTCATAGCATAATTTATCATGTGCACAGAATAATTGTTTATACTCATAGAATAATTCATCATATGCATAGAATAATTGTTTATACTCATAGAATAATTCATCATATGCATAGAATGATTTATTATACTCGCAGCATAATTCATCATTCGCATATAATAATTTCTTATACTCATAGCATAATTCATCATATGCATATAAATATTTATTCTCATAGCATTATCTATCATATGCATAGACTAATTTATTATACTCATAGCAGAATCTATCATGCATAGAATGGTTTATTGTACTCATAGCATAATTTATCATACTTATTGCAAAATTAATCATAATAGTAGTATAGCTTATACTCATCAAATAATTATTATACCGAATAATTTACCATACTCATAGTATAATGTATCATACCGAATAATTGATCAAACTCATAGTATAATATATCATACAGAATAATCGATTATACTCAAAGCATATTTTACCATACTCAAAGCATATTTTACCATACTCAAAGCATATTTTACCATACTCAAAGCATATTTTACCATACTCAAATCATAATATATCATATTCAGAGTATAATATATCATACTCGAAGCATAATTTATCATATTCAAAGCATAATATATCATACTCGAAGCATAATTTATCATATTCAAAGCATTATATATCATACTCGAAGCATAATTTATCATATTCAAAGCATAATATATCATACTCGAAGCATAATTTATCATATTCAAAGCATAATATATCATACTCGAAGCATAATTTATCATATTCAAAGCATAATTTATTATACACTTTGGATTCTAATACTCACAGCATGAATTCTCATGCAGCATGAATTTTCATACTCACAGCATGGATTCTCATGCAGCATGAATTCTTATACTCACAGCATGAATTCTCATACTCTCATCATGCACCGTAATTTATCATGCAACAAAAATATGAAAGATTTCACATCATAAATGTTATACAAGACTGTACCCATTATGTCCATCGAGCCATGTGTATAAAGCGATTGTAGAGATGCCGATAGTATTTCATTGTACATTTGCTGATTGAAAAAGAAAATTCCTTCACACTATATGAAAAAACAACAACTAAAGTATGACTGCTCTCACTATATTCAAGAAAGCAAAGGAATATGGTGATTATAAAGTGATGAACTTTAAAGGATAAGGAAATTATTTCTACCTGATAACTGAAAAAAAATGTTGATTTTTGAGATAACGAAATGATTTCCATATGATGATTGGAGAATTGATGTACATTTTGCAAAAACCTATGGAGAAATAGTTAAACGTCATCGAATGTTAAAGCTCCCTTGTTCCCAGTGACTTTGGGCTGGCATTAGCACGAGCTAAGGATCTCATTTGTATGACCGTGTTCCTTTAGGGCGAATTCACATATAAGATTAGGTCACTACGTCACAACCATAGTTCATCATTGAAACTACTAGACACAACAATCAGTATGAGTTTGAATATGATGTCTTTTGTTCGCTGCGTGTTCTTTTGTCTGTTAGCATCAAGTGAAGGATTTCAGCCAGACTTACCTGTGAAACAGTGTCAAGATGAATATTCCTTGGTCACTTTGACAAGTACTCGACTACAAGTCAACACCGTCTTCCCCACCATCACTCTCCTGGATGTTTCACCTACTTATGTTAGCATCACGGACTGTGTACCCTATACTGTCACTCACACGGAAACGGTCTCCCAGTACAGGGCTCCACAGCTGGCTTACTCCACACACTACGTTACGGAGCTGAAGATCAAAGAGAAGAATCGGGCATACACTTCTACTAGCTATCAACCCGAAACCATCAGCATCACATACTCAGCTACCGACGTTGAGGAGCACGTGACACAAGTTGTGGGGACAACTACGTCGACGTCTGTATCGACTGTATATGTCGTTAAAACCGTTTCCACTGCCTTTGCAACGACTACGACATACACTCAAGTTGATGTTATCAGCTCCTTCAGATATTTACCAGTTTATGTAACTACCACCATGACTAATGCTTGGCCAATCCTCAAGACAGTTTACCAGACGGAATACGTGAAAGAAGCAGTCGATTACGTGACAACGGTTATCGATACATCCACAATATATCACTGTCATAATGGTTATGGATATTGATATCAATAAAAGATTTTCTTCATATGCAACTTACTTTACATACCTTAGAATAGTTTTTACTAGTCAGAAGTGGGTTATTGCTGAAATACATATAGCATGCTTTATTAATCATATAGGATAATGTATTAATGCTATCTATAATATATATAACATGATTTAACATGCATATAGGATAATGTATTAATGCTATCTATAATATATATAACATGATTTAACATGCATATAGTTTAATTTATCACATGCATAACATATTTTATCCTTTGCATAGCAAATTTTTCCTTTGCATAGCAAGTTTTATCCTTTGCATAGCATAATTTTCCTCTGCATAGCATATTTTATCATGCATAGCATATTGTATGAGGCATAGCATATTTTATAAGCCATAGCCTATTTTATCATGCATAGCATATTTTATCACGCATAGCATATTTTATCATGCATTGCATATTTTATCAGCCATAGCATATTTTATCATGCATTGCATATTTTATCAGCCATAGCATATTTTATTAGGCATAGCCTATTTTATCATGCATAGCATATTTTATCATGCATAGCATATTTTATCAGGCATAGCATATTTTATCAGGAATAGCATATTTTATCAGGAATAGCATATTTTATCAGGAATAGCATATTTTATCAGGAATAGCATATTTTATCAGGAATAGCATATATTATCAGGCATAGCATATTTTATCAGGCATAGCATATTTTATCAGGAATAGCATATATTATCAGGCATAGCATATTTTATCAGGCATAGCATATTTTATCAGGAATAACATATATTATCAGGCATAGCATATTTTATCAGCCATAGCATATTTTATCAGCCATAGCATATTTTATCAGCCATAGCATATTTTATCAGGCATAGCATATTTTATCAGGCATAGCATATTTTATCAGGCATAGCATATTGTATCATGCGTATCATATTTTATCATGCATATCATTTTTTATCATGCATATCATATTTTATCATGCATATCATATTTTATCATTCATATCATATTTTATTATGCATATCATATTTTATCATGCATACCATATTTTATTATGCATGTCATATTTTATTATGCATATCATATTTTATCATGCATACCATATTTTATTATGCATGTCATATTTTATTATGCATATCATACTCATCGCATAATTTATTATACTCATCGCATAATTTATTATACTCATCGCATAATTTATTATACTCATCGCATAATTTATTATACTCATCGCATAATTTATTATACTCATCGCATAATTTATTATACTCATCGCATAATTTATTATACTCATCGCATAATTTATTATACTCATCGCATAATTTATTATACTCATCGCATAATTTATTATACTCATCGCATAATTTATTATACTCATCGCATAATTTATTATACTCATCGCATAATTTATTATACTCATCGCATAATTTATTATACTCATCGCATAATTTATTATACCTATCGCATAATTCATTATACTCATCGCATAATTTATTATACTCATCGCATAATTTATTATACTCATCGCATAATTTATTATACTCATCGCATAATTTATTATACTCATCGCATAATTTATTATACTCATAGAATTCTCACAGTCTCCGCATGAATTTTCATGCTCATCGCATGAATTTTCATGCTCATCGCATCAATTTTCATGCTTACCGCATCAATTTTCATGATCTTCGCATGAATTTTCATGATCACTTCATGAATTTCATATTCACAGCATGAATTCTCATAATCAGCATACTCAGCATAATTTAGCATACTCAGCATAATTTTGCATATTCAGCATAATTTTGCACACTCAGCATAATTTAGCATACCCACAGCATAATTTAGCATACTCACTGTATAATTTATCTTGCAGCATAATTCATCATGCAACGTAATTTATCATACAACAAAAATATGAAAGATTTCACGTCATAAATAATATACAAGACTGTACCCATTATGTTCATCGAGCCATGTGTATAAAGCGATTGTAGAGTTGCCGATAGTATTTCATTGTAGATTTGCTGATTGAAAAAGAAAGTTCACACTATATGAAAAAAAACTAAAGTAAGACTGCTCTCACTATATTCAAGAAAGCAAAAGAATATGGTAATTATAAAGTGATGAACTTTAAAAGATAAGGAAATTATTTCTACCTGATAACTGAAAAATAAATGTTGATTTTTGAGATAACGAAATGATTTCCATATGATGATTGGAGAATTGATGTACCTTTTGCAAAAACCTATGGAGAAATAGTTAAACGTCATCGAATGTTAAAGCTCCCTTGTTCCCAGTGACTTTGGGCTGGCATTAGCACGAGCTAAGGATCTCATATGTATGACCGTGTTCCTTTAGGGCGAATTCACATATAAGATTAAGTCACTACGTCACAACCATAGTTCATCATTGAAACAATCAGTATGAGTTTGAATATGATGTCTTTTGTTCGCTGCGTGTTCTTTTGTCTGTTAGCATCAAGTGAAGGATTTCAGCCAGACTTACCTGTGAAACAGTGTCAAGATGAATATTCCTTGGTCACTTTGACAAGTACTCGACTACAAGTCAACACCGTCTTCCCGACCATCACTCTCCTGGATGTTTCACCTACTTATGTTAGCATCACGACCACGGACTGTGTACCCTATACTGTCACTCACACGGAAACGGTCTCTCAGTACAGGGCTCCACAGCTGGCTTACTCCACACACTACGTTACGGAGCTGAAGATCAAAGAGAAGAATCGGGCA
Organism: Penaeus japonicus; assembly: GCA_017312705.2. Classification (NCBI taxonomy): domain Eukaryota; kingdom Metazoa; phylum Arthropoda; class Malacostraca; order Decapoda; family Penaeidae; genus Penaeus; species Penaeus japonicus. The sequence goes on from BOPN01000789.1 coordinate 256,862, forward strand.
TACACTTCTACTAGCTATCAACCCGAAACCATCAGCATCACATACTCAGCCACCGACGTTGAGGAGCACGTGACACAAGTTGTGGGGACAACTACGTCGACGTCTGTATCGACAGTATCTGTCGTTAAGACCGTTTCCACTGCCGTTACAACGACTGAAACATATACTGAAGTTGATGTCGTCAGCTCCTTCAGATATTTACCAGTTTATGTAACTACCACCATGACTAACGCTTGGCCCATCCTCAAGACAGTTTACCAGACGGAATACGTGAAAGAAGCAGTCGATTACGTGACAACGGTTATCGATACATCCACATTATACCACTGTCATAATGGTTATGATTATTAATATAAATAAAAAAGATTATTTTCATATGCAATTTACATTACATTCTTAGTAGTTTTTACGAATCAGAAGTGGGTTAATGCTCAAATACATATAGCATGGTTTCTTATGCATATAGGATAATGTATTATACTTATAACATTATCTATGATATGTATAACATAATTTATGATATACGTAGCATAATTTATCATATGCATAGCATAATTTATCATATGCATAGCATAATTTATCATATGCATAGCATAATTTATCATATGCATAGCATAATTTATCATATGTATAGCATAATTTATCATATGCATAGCATAATTTATCATATGCATAGCATAAATTATCACATGCATAGCATAATTTTTTATACACATAGCGTAATTTCTTATACTCATAGCGTAATTTCTTATACTCATAGCGTAATTTCTTATACTCATAGCGTAATTTCTTATACTCATAGCGTAATTTCTTATACTCATAGCGTAATTTCTTATACTCATAGTGTAATTTCTTATACTCATAGTGTAATTTCTTATACTCATAGTGTAATTTCTTATACTCATAGTGTAATTTCTTATACTCATAGTGTAATTTCTTATACTCATAGTGTAATTTCTTATACTCATAGTGTAATTTCTTATACTCATAGTGTAATTTCTTATACTCATAGTGTAATTTCTTATACTCATAGTGTAATTTCTTATACTCATAGCATATACATAGGATAATTTATCATATACATAGGATAATTTATCATATACATAGAATAATTGTTTTTACCCATAGCATAATTTATCATGTGCATAGAATAATTGTTTATACTCATAGAATAATTCATCATATGCATAGAATGATTTATTATACTCGTAGCATAATTTATCAATCGCATAGAATAATTTCTTATACTCATAGCATAATTCATCATTAGCATAGAATGATTTATCATTCTCATAGCATTATCTATCATATGCATATAATAATTTCTTATACTCATAGCATAATTCATCATATGCATAGAATTATTTATTATTCTCATAGCATTATCTATCATATGCATATAATAATTTATCATACTCATAGCAGAATCTATCATATGCATAGAATGGTTTATTGTACTCATAGCATAATTTATCATACTTATTGCAAAATTAATCATAATAGTAGTATACCTTATACTCATCAAATAATTATCATACCGAATAGTTTACCATACTCATAGTATAATGTATCATACCGAAAAATTGATCAAACTCATAGTATGATATATCATACAGAATGATCGATTATACTCAAAGCATACTTTACCATACTCAAATCATAATTTATCATATTCAAAGCATAATATATCATACTCGAAGCATTATTTATCATATTCAAAGCATAATTCATTATACACTATGGATTCTAATACTCACAGCATGGATTCTCATTCAGCATGAATTCTCATACTCACAGCATGAATTCTCATACTCTCAGCATGAATTCTCATACTCTCAGCATGAATTCTCATACTCTCAGCATGAGTTCTCATACTCTCAGCATGAATTCTCATACTTTCAGCATGAATTCTCATACTCTCAGCATGAATTCTCATACTCTCAGCATGAATTCTCATACCCTCAGCATGAATTCTCATACTCTCAGCATGAATTCTCATACTCTCAGCATGAGTTCTCATACTCTCAGCATGAATTCTCATACTCACAGCATGAATTCTCATACTCTCAGCATGAATTCTCATACTCAGCATGAATTCTCATACTCAGCATGAATTCTCATACTCAGCATGAATTCTCAAGCTACTCTAACCGCCAGATATCAGTCACACCTCCTTGCCTGAATGATGAAGTCGAATTCACAAGAATACTGAGAAGAAAATATGTACACAAAGTGCACCTGCAGCAGTTTATTATTTCAATATATATATATATATATATATATATATATATATATATATATACATATGTATACATATATGTATATATATATATACATATATATATATATATATATATATATATATATATATATATATATATATATATATATATATATATATATGTATATATATATATATATATATATATATTTGTGTGTGTGTGTATATATATATATATATATATATATATATATATATATATATATATATATATATATATATATATATATATATATATATACATGTATGTATATGTATATATATACATACAAATACGTAAATAGATATTTGCATAAACATATGTGAGTGTGTGTGCTTGTTTGTATGTATTTATGTAAATACGTATGTATATACACGTTTCTCAAATGCATGAATGCTATTGCGTAAAATCCTTTTGCTGTATTCAAACTTTATCAAAGGCATCGAAAATGATGTTCCGTGAACTCCACAACCACTGAATATTCCGAAACAAACTGCTGAATGAAATTCATGGCTTGCAACTTCTATTCCATGAGATTGTATCGTATATATCTTCTATGTCATGAGATCATCGCAGAAACTTGGAGAGGAGAGCAAAGTTGTGCAGACAAACAAAGGACTTTGCACTCGCATCGGAACCCTGAATATCTTTCCACTGGTAAAGACATATGAACATTGCTGCTATACATATATAAAGACATAATTTGTTATACATGATTATAGCATAATTTGTTATAATATGATTATAGCATAATTTGTTATACATGATTATAAAGATAATTTATTATTACATATAGATATAAGCATAATTTTTTATATATTATTGATTATAGTATAATTTGTTAAACATGATTATAGTATAATTTGTTATACATGATTATAGCATAATTTGTTATACATGATTATAGCATAATTTGTTATACATGATTATAGCATAATTTGTTATACATGATTATAGCATAATTTGTTATACATGATTATAGCATAATTTGTTATACATGATTATAGCATAATTTGTTATGAGTAGTTATAATATAATTTGTTATCCACAATTATAATATCATCCGTTATACACAATTATAGCACAATTCCTTATACGTAATTATAACATAATTTGTTATATATAATTATAACATAATTTGTTATACATAATTATAGCATAATTTGTTATACACAATTGTAACATAATATATGATACGTAATTATAACATAATTTGTTATCCATAACTATAACATAATTTATTATAATTTATGATTTATCATAATCATCGAATTATTTATCATACTCATCAATTCTCATACAGCATGAATTTTCATACAGCATGAATTCTCATACAGCATGAATTCTCATACAGCATGAATTCTCATACAGCATGAATTCTCATACAGCATGAATTCTCATACAGCATGAATTCTCATACAGCATGAATTCTCATACAGCATGAATTCTCATACAGCATGAATTCTCATACAGCATGAATTCTCATACAGCATGAATTCTCATACAGCATGAATTCTCATACAGCATGAATTCTCATACAGCATGAATTCTCATACAGCATGAATTCTCATACAGCATGAATGCTCATACAGCATGAATTCTCATACTGACATAATTGATCATACGCGAAGCATAGTTTTTCATACTCAAAGCATAATTTACCATGTAGCATGAATTCTCATACTCACAGCATGAATTCTCATACAGCATGTATTCTCATACTCACAGCATGTATTATCATACTCACAGCATGAATTCTCATACTCACAGCATGAATTCTCATACTCACAGCATGAATTCTCATACTCACAGCATGAATTCTCATACTCACAGCATGAATTCTCATACTCACAGCATGAATTCTCATACTCACAGCATGAATTCTCATACTCACAGCATGAATTCTCATACTCACAGCATGAATTCTCATACTCACAGCATGAATTCTCATACTCACAGCATGAATTCTCATACTCACAGCATGAATTCTCATACTCACAGCATGAATTCTCATACTCTCTCATACTCACAGCATGTATTCTTATACTCACAGCATGTATTATCATACTCACACTACGAATTATCATACTCACAGCATGAATTTTCATACTCACAGCATGAATTTTCATAATCACAGCATGAATTCACATACTCACAGAATGAATTCTCATACTCACAGCATGAATTCTCATACTCACTCATGAATTCTCATATTCACAGCATGAATTCTCATACTCACAGCATGAATTCTCATACTCACAGCATGAATTCTCATACTCACAGCATGAATTCTCATACTCACAGCATGAATTCTCATACTCACAGCATGAATTCTCATACTCACAGCATGAATTCTCATACTCACAGCATGAATTCTCATACTCACAGCATGAATTCTCATACTCACAGCATACTCAAAGCATGAATTCTCATACTCATGAATTCTCATACTCACAGCATGAATTCTCATACTCACAGCATGAATTCTCATACTCACAGCATGAATTCTCATACTCACAGCATGAACTCTCATACTCACAGCATGAATTCTCATACTCATGAATTCTCAAACTCACTCATGAATTTTCATACTCACAGCATAATTTAGCGTTTTCACAGTATAACTTATCATACTACATAATTCATCATACAACATAATTTATCATATAAATTTTTTTTAGAATGATTTCAACATCATTAATGTTATATTAGGCTGTTCCCATTATGTTCATCGAGCCATGTGAAAGAAGTGATTGTAGAGTTGCTCACAGCATGAATTCTCATACAGCATGTATTCTCATACTCACAGCATGTATTATCATACTCACAGCATGAATTCTCATACTCACAGCATGAATTCTCATACTCACAGCATGAATTCTCATACTCACAGCATGAATTCTCATACTCACAGCATGAATTCTCATACTCAGTATGAATTCTCATACCACTAGCATATATATATATATATATATATATACATGTATGTATATGTATATATATACATACAAATACGTAAATAGATATTTGCATAAACATATGTGAGTGTGTGTGCTTGTTTGTATGTATTTATGTAAATACGTATGTATATACACGTTTCTCAAATGCATGAATGCTATTGCGTAAAATCCTTTTGCTGTATTCAAACTTTATCAAAGGCATCGAAATGATGTCTCGCAAACTCCACAACCACTGAATATTCCGAAACAAACCGCCAGTCGAAATTCATGGCTTGCAACTTCTATTCCATGAGATTGCATCGCATATCTTCATACCGAGATCATCGGTAGAAACTTGAGAGGAGAGCAAAGTTGTGCAGACAAACAAAGGACTTTGCACTCGCATCGGAACCCTGAATATCTTTCCACTGGTAAAGACATATGAACATTGCTGCTATACATATATAAAGACATAATTTGTTATACATGATTATAGCATAATTTGTTATACATGATTATAGCATAATTTGTTATACATGATTATAGCATAATTTGTTATGAGTAGTTATAATATAATTTGTTATACACAATTTCATCCTATGCATAACATATTTTATCCTATGCATAGCATATTTCATCCTATGCATAGCATATTTCATCCTATGCATAGCATATTTCATCCTATGCATAGCATATTTTATCCTATGCATAGCATATCTTATCCTATGCAAAGCATATTTTATCCTATGCATAGCATATTTTATCCTATGCATAGCATATCTTATCCTATGCATAGCATATTTCATCCTATACATAGCATATTTTATCCTATGCATAGCATATTTCATCCTATGCATAGCATATTTCATCCTATGCATAACATATTCTATCCTATGCATAGCATATTTTATTCTATACATAGCACATTTTATCTTATGCATAGCGTATTTCATCCTATGCATAGTATATTTCATCCTATGCATAGCATTTTTTATCCTATGCATAACATATTTTATCCTATGCATAGTATGTTCTATCCTATGCATACCATATTTTATCCTATGCATAGCATATTTTATCCTATAGCATATTTTATCCTATACATAACATATTTTATCCTATACATAGCGTATTTCATCCTATGCAGAGCCTATTTTCGCAAACTCCACAACCACTGAATATTCCGAAACAAACCGCTAGTCGAAATTCATCGCTTGCAACTTCTATTCCATGAGATTGCATCGCATATCTTCATACCGAGAACATCGGTAGAAACTTGAGAGGAGAGCAAAGTTGTGCAGACAAACAAAGGACTTTGCACTCGCATCGGAACCCTGAATATCTTTCCACTGGTAAAGACATATGAACATTGCTGCTATACATATATAAAGACATAATTTGTTATACATGATTATAGCATAATTTGTTATACATGATTATAGCATAATTTGTTATACATGATTATAGCATAATTTGTTAAACATGATTATAGCATAATTTGTTATACATGATTATAGCATAATTTGTTATACATGATTATAGCATAATTTGTTATACATGATTATAGCATAATTTGTTATACATGATTATAGCATAATTTGTTATACATGATTATAGCATAATTTGTTATACATGATTATAGCATAATTTGTTATGAGTAGTTATAATATAATTTGTTATACACAATTATAATATCATCCGTTATACACAATTATAATATCATCCGTTATACACAATTATAGCACAATTCCTTATACGTAATTATAACATAATTTGTCATATATAATTATAAGATAATTTGTTATACATAATTATTTCATAATTTGTTATACATAATTATAACATAATCTATGATACGTAATTATAACATAATTTGTTATCCATAACTATAACATAATTCATTATAATCTATAATTTATCATACTCACCGAATCATTTATCATACTCATCAAATAATGTATCATACTCACCGAATCATTTATCATAGTGATAACAATTTGTTATACATAACTATAACATAATTTGTCATGCATAATTATAACATAATTACTTATACATAATTATAACATAATTACTTATACATAATTATAGCATAATTTATGATACGTAATTATAACATAATTTATGATACGTAATTATAACATAATTTGTTATACATAATTATAACATAATTTGTTATACATAATTGTAACATAATTTGTTATCCATAACTATAACACAATTTATCATAATTTATAATTTATCATACTCACGAATCATTTATCATACTCATCAAATAATGCATCATACTCACCGAATCGATTATTTATCATACTCACCGAATAATTTATACTCACCGAATAATTCATACTCCCCAAATTATTTAACTTATTAAAAGCATAACTTATCATACTCACCGAATAATTCAGCATAAACTATAACACATCATGAATTCTCATACAGCATGAATTCTCATATTGCATGAATTCTCTTACAGTATGAATTCTTACACAGCATGAATTCTCATACTTACAGCATGAATTCTCATAATCACAGCATAAATTCTCATACTCAAAACATAAATTATCATGCAGCATGAACTATCATAATCACAGAATAAATCATGATACTCACAGCATGAATTATCATACTCACAGCAAGGATTCTCATACTCACAGCATGAATTCTCATATTCACAGCATGAATTCTCATAATCACATCATGAATTCCCATACAGTATGAATTCTCATACAATTTGAATTTTCATACAGCGTGAATTCTCATACAGCATGAATTCTCATACTCACAGCATGAATTCTCATACTCACAGCATGAATTCTCATACTCACAGCATGAATTCTCATACTCACAGCATGAATTCTCATACTCACAGCATGAATTCTCATACTCACACTCATGAATTCTCATACTCACAGCATAATTTAGCATTTTCACAGTATAACTTATCATACTACATAATTCATCATACAACATAATTTATCATATAAATTTTTTTGAGAATGATTTCAACATCATTAATGTTATATTAGGCTGTTCCCATTATGTTCATCGAGCCATGTGAAAGAAGTGATTGTAGAGTTGCCGATAATTTTTCATTGTAGATTTCCTGATTGAAAAAGAAATATCCTTCACACTATATACAACAAATAAAGCATGACTGTCCTCACGATATTCAAGTAAGCATAGGAATAGGGGGATTATAAGATAAGGAAATTATATCCACCTGATAACTGAAAAAATAGATGTTGATTATTTAGATAACGAAAGGATTTCCACATGATGATTGGAGAATTCATGTACATTTTCCAAAACCTATGGAGTACATTCTTATAGTTAAACGTCATTTAATATATAATGTTAAAGCTCCCTTGTCCCCAGTGACTTTGAGCTGCCATTAGCGCGAGCTAAGGATCTCATTTGTATGACCGGGTTCCTTTAGGGCGAATTCACATATAAGATTAGGTCACTCCGTTACAACCATAGTTCATCATCGAAACTACTAGACACAACAATCGGTATGAGTATGAATATGTTGTCTTTTGCTCGCTGGACTTTCTTTAGTCTGATTGCCTTAAGTGAAGGACTTCAGCCAGACTTACCTGTGAAACAGTGTCAAGATGAATATTCCTTGGTCACTTTGACAAGTACTCGACTACAAGTCATCACCGTCTTCCCGACCATCACTCTCCTGGATGTTTCACCTACTTATGTTAAGATCACGACCACGGACTGTGTACCCTATACTGTCACTCACACGGAACAGACCAGCACAGGGGCCTCCACAGCTGGCTTACTCCACACACTACGTTACGGAGCTGAAGATCAAAGAGAAGAATCGGGCATACACTTCTACTAGCTATCAACCCGAAACCATCAGCATCACATACTCAGCTACCGACGTTGAGGAGCACGTGACACGAGTTGTGGGGACTACTACGTCGACGTCTGTATCGACTGTATATGTCGTTAAAACAGTTTCCACTGCCTTTACAACGACTACGACATACACTCAAGTTGATGTTATCAGCTCCTTCAGATATTTACCAGTTTATGTAACTACCACCATGACTAATGCTTGGCCAATCCTCAAGACAGTTTACCAGACGGAATACGTGAAAGAAACAGTCGATTACGTGACAACGGTTATCGATACATCCACAATATATCATTGTCATAATGGTTATGGATATTGATATCAATAAAAGATTTTCTTCATATGCAACTTACTTTACATACCTTAGAATAATTTTTAATAGTCAGAAGTGGGTTATTGCTGAAATACATATAGCATGCTTTATTAATCATATAGGATAATGTATTAATGATATCTATAACATATATAACATGACGTGCATATAGTTTAATTTATCACATGCATAACATATTTTATCCTTTGCATAACATATTTTATCCTTTGCATAACATATTTTATCCTTTGCATAGCATGTTTTATCCTTTGCATAGCATATTTTTCCTCTGCATAGCATATTTTTCCTCTGCATAGCATATTTTATGAGGCATAGCATATTTTATCAGCCATAGCATAATTTATCATGCATATCATATTTTATAAAATATGATATGCATGATAAATCATGCATATGATATGCATCATTTATCATGCATATCATATTTTATCATGCATAGCATATTTTATCACGCATAGCATATTTTATCATGCATAGCATATTTTATCAGCCATAGCATATTTTATCAGCCATAGCATATTTTATCAGGCATAGCATATTTTATCAGGCATAGCATATTTTATCAGGCATAGCATATTTTATCAGGAATAGCATATTTTATCAGGAATAGCATATTTTATCAGGAATAGCATATTTTATCAGGCATAGCATATTTTATCAGGCATAGCATATTTTATCAGGCATAGCATATTTTATCAGGCATAGCATATTGTATCATGCGTATCATATTTTATCATGCATATCATATTTTATCAAGCATATCATATTTTATCATTCATATCATATTTTATTATGCATATCATATTTTATCATGCATACCATATTTTATTATGCATGTCATATTTTATTATGCATATCATATTTTATCATGCATATCATATTTTATCATGCATATCATATTCTATCATGGCTATCATATTTTATCATTCATATCATATTTTATTATGCATATCATATTTTATCATGCATACCATATTTTATTATGCATGTCATATTTTATTATGCATATCATATTTTATCATGCATATCATATTTTATCATGCATATCATATTCTATCATGGCTATCATATTTTATCATGTATATTATATTTTATCATGTATATCATACTTTATCATGTATATCATATTTTATCATGGATATCATACTTTATCATGTATATCATATTTTATCATGGATATCATATTTATCATGCATAGTATAATATATTATATTCATAGAACAATCTATGATATGCATATTATGATTTATTATACCTATCGCATAATTTATTATACTCATCGCATAATTTATTATACTCATCGCATAATTTATTATACTCATCGCATAATTTATTATACTCATCGCATAATTTATTATACTCATAGAATTCTCACAGTCTCCGCATGAATTTTCATGCTCATCGCATGAATTTTCATGCTCACCGCATGAATTTTCATGATCTTCGCATGAATTTTCATGATCACTTCATGAATTTCATATTCACAGCATGAATTCTCATAATCAGCATAATTTAGCATACTCAGCAAAATTTAGCATACTCAGCCTAATTTTGCATATTAAGCTATTAATTTTGCACACTCAGCATAATTAGCATACCGACAGCATAATTTATCCTCGTACATAATTCATCATGTGCAACGTAATTCTTATCACACAACAAAACATAAGATTTCACGTCATAAATACATATTAAGATCACCATTGGTGTTCATCGAGCCATGTGTATAAAGTGATTGTAGAGTTCCCGATAGTATTTCATTGTAGATTTGATGATTGAAAAAGAAAGTTCACACTATATGAAAAAAAAACAACTAAAGTATGACTGCTCTCACTATATTCAAGAAAGCAAAGGAATATGGTGATTATAAAGTGATGAACTTTAAAAGAAAAGGAAATTATTTCTACCTGATAACTGAAAAATAAATGTTGATTTTTGAGATAACGAAATGATTTCCATATGATGATTGGAGAATTGATGTACATTTTGCAAAAACCTATGGAGAAATAGTTAAACGTCATCGAATGTTAAAGCTCCCTTGTTCCCAGTGACTTTGGGCTGGCATTAGCACGAGCTAAGGATCTCATTTGTATGACCGTGTTCCTTTAGGGCGAATTCACATATAAGATTAAGTCACTACGTCACAACCATAGTTCATCATTGAAACTACTAGACACAACAATCAGTATGAGTTTGAATATGATGTCTTTTGTTCGCTGCGTGTTCTTTTGTCTGTTTACGTCAAGTGAAGGACTTCAGCCAGACTTACCTGTGAAACAGTGTCAAGATGAATATTCCTTGGTCACTTTGACAAGTACTCGACTACAAGTCAACACCGTCTTCCCCACCACCACTTCCGGATGTTTCACCTACTTATGTTAGCATCACGACCACGGACTGTGTACCCTATACTGTCACTCACACGGAAACGGTCTCCCAGTACAGGGCTCCACAGCTGGCTTACTCCACACTACGTTAATGAGCTGAAGATCAAAGAGAAGAATCGGGCATACACTTCTACTAGCTATCAACCCGAAACCATCAGCATCACATACTCAGCTACCGACGTTGAGGAGCACGTGACACGAGTTGTGGGGACTACTACGTCGACGTCTGTATCGACTGTATATGTCGTTAAAACAGTTTCCACTGCCTTTACAACGACTACAACATACATTCAAGTTGATGTTATCAGCTCCTTCAGATATTTACCAGTTTATGTAACTACCACCATGACTAATGCTTGGCCAATCCTCAAGACAGTTTACCAGACGGAATACGTGAAAGAAGCAGTCGATTACGTGACAACGGTTATCGATACATCCACAATATATCACTGTCATAATGGTTATGGATATTGATATCAATAAAAGATTTTCTTCATATGCAACTTACTTTACATACCTTAAAGTAGTTTTTACTAGTCAGAAGTGGGTTATTGCTGAAATACATATAGCATGCTTTATTAAGCATATAGGATAATGTACTAATGCTATCTATAATATGTATATAACATGATTTAACGTGCATATAGTTTAATTTATCATATGCATAACATATTTTATCCTTTGCATAGCAATTTTTTCATCTGCATAGCATTTTTTATTCTATGCATAGCATTTTTTATTCTATGCATATCATATTTTATTCTATGCATATCATATTTTATTCTATGCATATCATATTTTATTCTATGCATATCATATTTTATTCTATGCATATCATATTTTATTCTATGCATAGCATATTTTATTCTATGCATAGCATATTTTATTCTATGCATAGCATATTTCACCCTGTGCATAGCATATTTTATCCTATGCATTGCATATTTCACCCTATGCATAGCATATTTTACCCTATGCATGGCGTATTTCATCCTATGCATGGCGTATTTCATCCTATGCATGGCGTATTTCATCCTATGCATGGCATATTTCATCCTATGCATGGCATATTTCGTCCTATGCATGGCATATTTCATCCTATGCATGGCATATTTCATCCTATGCATGGCATATTTCATCCTATGCATGGCATATTTCATCATATGCATGGCATATTTCATCCTATGCATGGCATATTTCATCCTATGCATGGCATATTTCATCCTATGCATGGCATATTTCATCCTATGCACGGCATATTTCATCCTATGCATGGCATATTTCATCCTATGCATGGCATATTTCATCCTATGCATGGCATATTTCATCCTATGCATGGCATATTTCATCCTATGCATGGCATATTTCATCCTATGCATATCATATTTTATCATGCATATCATATTTTATCATGCATATCATATTTTATCATGATACCATATTTTATCATGCATAGGATAATCTATTATACTCATAACATAATTTATCATACTCATAGAACAATCTATCATATGCATAGAATGATTTATTATACTCATAGCATAATTTATCATACTCATAGAACAATCTATCATATGCATAGAATGATTTATTATACTCATCGCATAATATATTATACTCATAGCATAATTTATTATACTCATCGCATAATTTATTATAATCATCGCATAATTTATTATACTCATCGCATAATTTATTATATTCATCGCATAATTTATTATACTCACCGCATAATTTATTATACTCACTGCATAATTTATTATACTCATCGCATAATTTATTATACTCATCGCATAATTTATTATACTCATCGCATAATTTATTATACTCATCGCATAATTTATTATACTCATCGCATAATTTATTATACTCATCGCATAATTTATTTTACTCATAGAATTCTCATAGTCACCACATGAATTTTTATGCTCTCCGCATGAATTTTCATATTCACAGCATGAATTCTCATAGTCACCACATGAATTTTTATGCTCTCCGCATGAATTTTCATATTCCCAGCATGAATTCTCATATTCACAGCATGAATTCTCATACTCAGCATAATTTAGCATACTCAACATAATTTTGTATGCTGTCAGCATAATTTTGCATACCCACAGCATAATTTATCATACTCACAGTACAATTTATTCTACAACATATTTCATCATGCAACGTAATTTATCATACAACAAAAAGATGAAAGATTTCCACATCATAAATGATATACAAGACTGTACCAATTATGATCATCGAGCCATGTGTATTAGGCGATTGTAGAGTTGCCGATAGTATTTCACTGTGGATTTACCGATTGAAAAAGAAAGTTCCTTCACACTATATGAAAAAATAAAGCATGACTGTTCCCACTATATTTCAGAAAGCATAGGAATAAGGTGATTATAAAGTGATGAACTTTAAAAGATAAGGAAATTATTTCCACCTGATAACTGTAAAATAAATGTTGATTTTTGAGATAACGAAATGACTTCCACATGATGATTGGAGAATTGATGTACATTTTGCAAAACCTGTGGATCAATAATTAAACGTCATCGAATGTATTATGTTAAAGCTCCCTTGTTCCCAGTGACTTTGGGCTGCCATTAGCGCGAGCTAAGGATCTCATTTGTATGACCGGGTTCCTTTAGGGCGGATTCACATATAAGATTAGGTCACTCCATTACAACCATAGTTCATCACAGAAACTACTAGACACAACAATCGGTATGAGTATGAACATGATGTCTTTTGCTCGCTGGACTCTCTTTTGTCTGATTGCCTTAAGTGAAGGACTTCAGCCAGACTTACCTGTGAAACAGTGTCAAGATGAATATTCCTTGGTCACTTTGACAAGTACTCGACTACAAGTCAACACCGTCTTCCCCACCATCACTCTCCTGGATGTTTCACCTACTTATGTTAGCATCACGACCACGGACTGTGTACCCTATACTGTCACTCACACGGAAACGGTCTCCCAGTACAGGGCTCCACAGCTGGCTTACTCCACACACTACGTTACGGAGCTGAAGATCAAAGAGAAGAATCGGGCATACACTTCTACTAGCTATCAACCCGAAACCATCAGCATCACATACTCAGCTACCGACGTTGAGGAGCACGTGACACAAGTTGTGGGGACAACTACGTCGACGTCTGTATCGACAGTATCTGTCGTTAAGACCGTTTCCACTGCCATTGCGACGACTGTAACATACACTGAAGTTGATGTCGTCAGCTCCTTCACATATTTACCAGTTTATGTAACTACCACCATGACTAACGCTTGGCCAATCCTCAAGACAGTTTACCAGACGGAATACGTGAAAGAAGCAGTCGATTACGTGACAACGGTTATCGATACATCCACAGTATACCACTGTCATAATGGTTATGATTATTGATATCAATAAAATATTTACTTCATATGCAATTTACTTTACATACCTTAAAGTATTTTTTACGAATCAGAAGTGGGTTAATGCTCAAATACATATAGCATGGTTTATTATGCATACAGGATAATGTATTATACATGATATGTATAACAATTTATTATATACGTAGCATAATTTATCATATGCTTAGCATAATTTACCATATACATAGCATAATCTTTTATACTCATAACGTAATTTTTTATACTCATAGCTTAATTTCGTTTAACTATGGAGAAATAGTTAAACGTCATCGAATGTATTATGTTAAAGCTCCCTTGTTCCCAGTGACTTTGGGCTGCCATTAGTGCGAGCTGAGAATCTCATTTGTACGACCAGGTTCCTTTAGGGCGGATTCACATATAAGATTAGGTCACTCCATTACAACCATAGTTCAGCATTGAAACTACTAGACACAACAATCGGTATGAGTATGAATATGATGTCTTTTGCTCGCTGGACTTTCTTTTGTCTGATTGCCTTTAGTGAAGGACTTCAGCCAGACCTACCTGTGAAACAGTGTCAAGATGAGGAGCACGTGACACAAGTTGTGGGGACAACTACGTCGACGTCTGTATCGACAGTATTTGTCGTTAAGACCGTTTCCACTACCATTGCGACGACTGTAACATACACTGAAGTTGATGTCGTCAGCTCCTTCACATATTTACCAGTTTATGTAACTACCACTATGACTAACGCTTGGCCAATCCTCAAGACAGTTTACCAGACGGAATACGTGAAAGAAGCAGTCGATTACGTGACAACGGTTATCGATAAATCCACAGTATACCACTGTCATAATGGTTATGATTATTGATATCAATAAAATATTTTCTTCATATGTAATTTACTTTACATACCTTAAAGTATTTTTTACGAATCAGAAGTGGGTTAATGCTCAAATACATATAGCATGGTTTATTATGCATACAGGATAATGTATTATACATGATATGTATAACAATTTATTATATACGTAGCATAATTTATCATATGCATAGAATGATTTATTATACTCATAGCATAATTTATCATACTTATAGAACAATCTATCATATTCATAGAATGATTTATTATACTCATAGCATAATTTATCATATTCATCGCATAATTTATTATACTCATCGCATAATTTATTATACTCATCGCATAATTTATTATACTCATAGCATAATTTATTATACTCATCGCATAATTTATCATACTCATCGCATAATATATCATACTCATAGAATTCTCATAGTCACCACATGAATTTTCATGCTCACCGCATGAATTTTCATGCTCACCGCATGAATTTTCATGCTCACTGCATGAATTTTCATGCTCATTGCATGAATTTTTATGCTCACCGCATGAATTTTAATGCTCACCGCATGTGTTTTAATGCTCACCGCATGAATTCTCATACTCAGCATAATTTTGCATGCTCTCAACATAATTTTGCATACTCAGCATAATTTATTCTACAACATAATTCATCATGCAACGTAATTTATCATACAACAAAAAGATGAAAGAGTTTCACATCATAAATGATATACAAGACTGTACCAATTATGATCATCGAGCCATGTCAATAAAGCGATTGTAGAGTTGCCAATAGTATTTCATTGTAGATTTGCTGATTGAAAAAGAAAATCCTTTCACACTATATGAAAAAATTAAGCCTGACTGTTCTTACTATATTCAAGAAAGCATTATATAAATATATATATTTTTTTGTTATATATACTCACAGTATAATTTATCATACAACATAATTCATAAAACAGAAAGATGAGAAAGATTTCCACATCATAAATGATATACAAGACTGTACCCATTATGTTCATCGAGCCATGTGAATGAAGCGATTGTAGAGTTGCCGATAGTATTTTATTGTAGATTTGCCGCCGAATGAAAAAGTTCCTTCACACTATATGAAAATAAGTATAGACTGTTCTTTATTATATTAAAGAAAGAATATATGTGATTATAAAGTTATTAACTTTAGTAGAAACATAAGGAAATTATTTCTACCTGATAACTGAAAAATAAATGTTGATTTTTGAGATAACGAAATGATTTCCACATGATGATTGGAGAATTGATGTACATTTTGCAAAATCTGTGGAGAAATAGTTAAACGTCATCGAATGTTTTATGTTAAAGCGCCCTTGTTCCCAGTGACTTTGGGCTGCCATTAGCGCGAGCTAAGGATCTCATTTGTATGACCGGGTTCCTTTAGGGCGGATTCACATATAAGATTAGGTCACTCCGTTACAACCATAGTTCATCATTGAACCAGGAACAACAATCGGTATGAGTATGAATATGGTGTCTTTTGCTCGCTGGACTTTCTTTTGTCTGATTGCCTTTAGTGAAGGACTTCAGCCAGACTTACCTGTGAAACAGTGTCAAGATGAATATTCCTTGGTCACTTTGACAAGTACTCGACTACAAGTCAACACCGTCTTCCCCACCATCACTCTCCTGGATGTTTCACCTACTTATGTTAGCATCAATACCACGGACTGTGTACTTATACTGTCACTCACACGGAAACGGTTTCCCAGTACAGGGCTCCATTGAAGCTGGCTTACTCCACACACTACGTTACGGAGCTGAAGATCAAAGAGAAGAATCGGGCATACACTTCTACTAGCTATCAACCCGAAACCATCAGCATCACATACTCAGCTACCGACGTTGAGGAGCATGTGACACAAGTTATGGGGACAAACTACGTCGACGTCTGTACGACAGTATGTCGTTAAACAGTTTCTACTGCCTTTACAACGACTACGACATACACTCAAGTTGATGTCGTCAGCTCCTTCACATATTTACCAGTTTATGTAACTACCACCATGACTAACGCTTGGCCAATCCTCAAGACAGTTTATCAGACGGAATACGTGAAAGAAGCAGTCGATTACGTGACAACGGTTATCGATACATCCACAATATATCACTGTCATAATGGTTATGATTATTGATATCAATAAAATATTTACTTCATATGCAATTTACATTACATACCTTAAAGTTCTTTTTTACGAGTCAGAAGTGGGTTAATGCTCAAATACATATATACTATTACGCATATAGTATAATGTATTATAACTATAGCATTATCTAAAATATGTGTAGCATAATTTAACATATGTATCATTATTTAAGTATAGAATTATTTATTATACTCATATATGTATAGAACTATTTATACTCATAGCATAATTTATCATACTTCTACAAGAATTAATCATAATATTAGTATAGATTATACTCACCAAATAATTACTCAATAGTTTATCACACTTATAGTATAATGTATCATACCGAATAATTTATCATACTTATAGTATAATATATCATACCGAATAATTTATCATACTCATAGTTTAATATATGATGCCGAATAATTAATCTTACTCAAAGCATAATTCATCATACTCAAAGTAGAATTTATCATACTCAAAGCATAATTTGTCATACTCAAAGCGTGATTAAATCATACTCAAAGCGTGATTAATCATACTTAAAGCATGATCTATTATACTCAGAGCGTAAATTCTCCTACTTAAAGCATAAATTATCCTACTCAAAGCATGATCTATTATACTCAAAGCGTAAATTCTCCTACTTAAAGCATAAATTTTCATACACAAAGCATAATCTATTAAACTCAAAACGTAAATTATCCTACTTAAAGCATAAATTATCCTACTCAAAGCATAAATTATCCTACTCAAAGCATAAATTATCCTACTCAAAGCATAATTTATCATATTCAAAGAATAATTAAATTGAATTAATAAATCTTCTACGTGTGAGTGGTATATATATATATATATATATATATATATATATATATATATATATATATATATATTTATATATATATATATATATATATATATATATATATATATATATATATATATATATATATGCACTCGACCGTTTATGTGTGCGTGTATGTGTAATGAATATCATATAAACAGAGAGTGAGAAAACGAAAGCGAAAAAATAAATATAAGTGTAAGAAACAAAAAGGCGAAACAATAGGAAACGAAAGAGCTCTGTTCAGCCACAACCAAAGCCATAACTCCCGTGTCCCCAAAAGCCTTTGGTAAGCGAAGGGGTTCATTGTAGGCTGCCTGGAAGATACATAAACTCCTTACAAAATGTTATTGAATTCCACAAACTACGTCTAAATACGTATGCGCCTATTGCCGTTTATCTGTTCATGTTACAAGGTTTAGATTCTATTTTTTCTGTACTATTATCATAATTGTTATCACTAACAGCAATGATAGTAGTGATATTGTTATTGTTATTATCATTATCATTATTATTATCATTATTATAATCATTATTACTATCATTATCATTATTATTATCATTATTATTATCATTATTATGATTATTATTATTATCATTATTATAATCATTATTATTATCATTATTATTATCATTATTATAATCATTATTATCATCATTATAATCATTATTATCATCATTATAATCATTATTATTATCATCATTATCATCATTATAATTATCATTATTATAGTCATTATCATTATGATCATTATCATAATCAATATTTTAATCATTATCATCATAATTATTAAAATTATTATCGACAATTGATCATTATCATCATAATTATTAAAATTGTTTTTATAATTATCATAATTAATATTAGCACATTACATTAACGTTACTAATGTTATAATTATTATCATCGTCTTCCTTATCATTATTAGTTTGTTCATTATCATTCCTGTTATTGTTATCCTCATAGTTACAGATACTATTGTAGTTGATTACAGTCCTATTCTTTATTTTATCTTCCTGTCCTTCATTTTGCCTTCTTTACCATC
>BOPN01000789.1:281973-309473 GCA_017312705.2 Penaeus japonicus
ATACTCACAGTATACTTTATCATACAACATAATTCATCATGCAACGTAAATGATCATACAACAAAAAAATTAAAGATTTCCACATCATAAATGATATGTAAGACTGTACCCATTATGTTCATCGACCCATGTGTATAAAGCGATTGTAGAGTTGCCGATAGTATTTCATTGTAGATTTGCTGATTGGAAGAGAAAGTTCCTTCACACTATATGAAACAAACTAAAGCATGACTGTTCTCACTATATTCAAGTAAGCATAGGAATACGGGGATTATAGGATAAGGAAATTATTTCCACCTAATAACTGAAGAATAAATGATGATTTTTGAGATAACGAAGTGATTTCCACATGATGATTGGAGAATTCATGTACATTTTCCAAACCTATGTAGAAAATTGTAAATAGTTAAACGTCGTCGAATGTATTATGTTAAAGCGCCCTTGTTCCCTGTGACTTTGGGCTGCCATTAACGCGAATAGATTCATTTGTATGACCGGGTTCCTTTAGGGCGGATTCACATATAAGATTAGGTCACTCCGTTACAACCATAGTTCATCATTGAAACTACTAGACACAACAATCGGTATGAGTATGAATATGATGTCTTTTGCTCGCTGGACTTTCTTTTGTCTGATTGCCTTAAGTGAAGGACTTCAGCCAGACTTACCTGTGAAACAGTGTCGAGATGAATATTCCTTGGTCACTTTAACAAGTACTCGACTACATGTCAACACCGTCTTCCCAACCATCACTCTCCTGGATGTTTCACCTACTTATGTTAGCATCACGACCACGGACTGTGTACCCTATACTGTCACTCACACGGAAACGGTCTCCCAGTACAGGTCTAATAGCTGGTTTACTCCACACACTACGTTACGGTTGAAGATCAAAGAGAAGAATCGGGCATACACTTCTACTAGCTATCAACCCGAAACCATCAGCATCGCATACTCAGCTACCGACGTTGAGGAGCACGTGACACAAGTTATGGGGACAACTACGTCGACGTCTGTATCGACGGTATCTGTCGTTAAGACCGTTTCCACTGCCATTAGCGACGACTGCGACATACACTGAAGTTGATGTCGTCAGCTCCTTCACATATTTACCAGTTTATATAACTACCACTATGACTAACGCTTGGCCAATCCTCAAGACAGTTTACCAGACGGAATACGTGAAAGAACCAGTCGATTACGTGACAACGGTTATCGATACATCCACAGTATACCACTGTCATAATGGTTATGAATATTGATATCAATAAAATATTTTCTTCATATGCAACTTACTTTACATACCTTAAAGTAGTTTTTACTAGTCAGAAGTGGGTTAATGCTCAAATACATATAGCATGCTTTATTAAGCTTATAGGATAATGTATTAATGCTATCTATAATATATATATAACATGATTTAACATGTATATAGTTTAATTTATCATATCCATAACATACTTTATCCTTTGCATAGATTTTTTCCTTTGCATAGCATATTTTATCCTATGCACAGTATTTTCTTCCTTTGCATAGCATGTTTTATCCTTTGCATAGCAAATTTTTCCTTTACATAGCATATTTTATCCTTTGCATAGCAAATTTTTCCTTTGCGTAGCAAACTTTTCCTTTGCGTAGCACATTTTATCCTATGCATAGTATATTTTATCCTATGCATAGCATATTTTATCCTATGCATAGCTTATTTTATCCTATGCATAGCTTATTTCATCCCATGCATGGCCTATTTCATCCCATGCATGGCATATTTCATCCTATGCATGGCATATTTCATCCTATGCATAGCCTATTTCATCCCATGCATATTTCATCCTATGCATATTTCATCCTATGCATGGCATATTTCATCCTATGCATAGCATATTTCATCCTATGCATATCATATTTCATCCTATGCATAGCATATTTCATCCTATGCATATCATATTTCATCATGCATATCATATTTTATCATGCATATCATATTTTATCATGCATATCATATTTTATCACGCATATCATATTTTATCACGCATATCATATTTTAAGATGCATATCATATTTTAAGATGCATATCATATTTTAAGATGCATATCATATTTTAAGATGCATATCATATTTTAAGATGCATATCATATTTTGATATGCATATTATATTTTAAGTTGCATATCATTTTTTAATATGCATATCATATTTTAATATGCATATCATATTTTAATATGCATATCATATTTTAATATGCATATCATATTTTAATATGCATATCATATTTTAATATGCATATCATATTTTAATATGCATATCATATTTTAATATGCATATCATATTTTAATATGTATATTATATTTTTTAATATGCATATCATATTTTAATATGCATATCATATTTTAATATGCATATCATATTTTAATATGCATATCATATTTTAATATGCATAATTATATTTAATATGCATATCATATTTAATAGTATATCATATTTTAATATGCATATCATATTTTAATATGCATATCATATTTTAATATGCATATCATATTTTAATATGCATATCATATTTTAATATGCATATCATATTTTAATATGCATATCATATTTTAATATGCATATCATATTTTAATATGCATATCATATTTTAATATGCATATCATATTTTAATATGCATATCATATTTTAATATGCATATCATATTTTAATATGCATATCATATTTTAATATGCATATCATATTTTAATATGCATATCATATTTTAATATGCATATCATATTTTAATATGCATATCATATTTTAATATGCATATCATATTTTAATATGCATATCATATTTTAATATGCATATCATATTTTAATATGCATATCATATTTTAATATGCATATCATATTTTAATATGCATATTGATATTTTAATATGCATATCATATTTTAATATGCATATCATATTTATTATATATCATATTTTAATATATTATCATATTTAATATGCATATCATATTTTATTATGCATATCATATTTTAATATGCATATCGTATTTTAATATGCATATCGTATTTTAATATGCATATCGTATTTTATTATGCATATCATATTTTAATATGCATATCATATTTTAATATGCATAATATATTTAATATGCATATCATATTTTAATATGCATATCATATTTTAATATGCATATCATATTTTAATATGCATATCGTATTTTAATATGCATATCATATTTTAATATGCATATCATATTTTAATATGCATATCATATTTTAATATGCATATCGTATTTTAATATGCATATCGTATTTTAATATGCATATCGTATTTTATTATGCATATCATATTTTAATATGCATATCATATTTTAATATGCATATCGTTATGCATATCGTATTTTAATATGCATATCATATTTTAATATGCATATTTGTATTTTAATATGCATATCATATTTTAATATGCATATCATATTTTAATATGCATATCATATTCTAATATGCATATCGTATTCTAATATGCATATCGTATTTTAATATGCATATCGTGTATTTTTAATATGCATATCATATTTTAATATGCATATCATATTTTAATATGCATATCATATTTTAATATGCATATCATATTTTAATATGCATATCATATTTTGATATGCATATCATATTTTGATATGCATATCATATTTTGATATGCATATCATATTTTAATATGCATATCATATTCTAATATGCATATCATATTTTAATATGCATATCATATTTTAATATGCATA
Organism: Penaeus japonicus; assembly: GCA_017312705.2. NCBI lineage: Eukaryota > Metazoa > Arthropoda > Malacostraca > Decapoda > Penaeidae > Penaeus > Penaeus japonicus. Next base: position 285,732 of record BOPN01000789.1, read on the forward strand.
TCATATTTTAATATGCATATCATATTTTAATATGCATATCATATTTTAATATGCATATCATATTTTAATATGCATAATATATTTTAATATGCATATCATATTTTAATATGCATATCATATTTTAATATGCATATCATATTTTAATATGCATATCATATTTTAATATGCATATCATATTTTAATATGCATATCATATTTTAATATGCATATCATATTTTAATATGCATATCATATTTTAATATGCATATCATATTTTAATATGCATATCATATTTTAATATGCATATCATATTTTAATATGCATATTACATTTTAATATGCATATCATATTTTAATATGCATATCATATTTTAATATGCATATCATATTTTAATATGCATATCATATTTTAATATGCATATCATATTTTAATATGCATATCATATTTCATCATGCATATCATATTTCATCATGCATATACATTATCATGCATATCATATTTATCATGCATATCATATTTTATCATGGATACCATATTTTATCATGCATAGGATAACTATTATACTCATAACATAATTTATCATACTCATAGAACAATCTATCATATGCATAGAAGGATTTATTATACTCATAGCATAATTTATCATACTCATAGAACAATCTATCAAATGCATAGAATGATTTATTATACTCATCGCATAATATATTATACTCATCGCATAATATATTATACTCATCGCATAATATATTATACTCATCGCATAATTTATTATACTCATCGCATAATTTATTATACTCATCGCATAATTTATTATACTCATCGCATAATTTATTATACTCATCGCATAATTTATTATACTCATCGCATAATTTATTATACTCATCGCATAATTTATTATACTCATCGCATAATCTATTATACTCATCGCATAATTTATTATACTCATCGCATAATTTATTATACTCATCGCATAATTTATTATACTCATCGCATAATTTATTATACTCATCGCATAATTTATTATACTCATCGCATAATTTATTATACTCATCGCATAATCTATTATACTCATCGCATAATTTATTATACTCATCGCATAATTTATTATACTCATAGAATTCTCATAGTCACTGCATGAATTACCATGCTCACCGCATGAATTTTCATATTCACAGCATGAATTCTCATACACAGCATAATTATGCATGTTCTGTGCATAATTTTACATACTCAGCATAATTTAGCATACTCACGGTATAATTTATCATACAACATAATCTATCATGCAACGTATTTTATCATACAACAAAAATATGAAAGATTTCCACAATATTAATAATATACTAAGCTGTTCCCATTATGTTCATCGAGCCATGTGTATAAAGCGATTGTAGAGTTGCCGATAGTATTTCATTTTTGATTTGCTGATTGAAAAAAAAGTTCCTTCACAATATATGAAAAAAGCAAGGGAATAAGGTGATTATAAAGTTTATAACTTTAAAAGATAAGGAAATTATTTCCACCTGATAACTGAAAAATAAATGTTGATTTTTGAGATAACGAAATTATTTTCACATGATTGGAAAATGGATGTACATTTTAAAAAAACCTATAGAGAAATAGTTAAACGTTATCAAATGTATTAGGTCAAACCTCCCTTGTTCCCAGTGCCTTTGGGCTGCCATTTGCGCGAGCTAAGGATCTCATTTGTATGACCGGGTTCCTTTAGGGCGGATTCACATATAAGATTAGGTCACTCCGTTACAACCATAGTTCATCATTGAAACTACTAGACACAACAATCGGTATGAGTATGAACATGATGTCTTTTGCTCGCTGGATCTTCTTTTGTCTGATTGCCTTTAGTGAAGGACTTCAGCCAGACTTACCTGTGAAACAGTGTCAAGATGAATATTCCTTGGTCACTTTGACAAGTACTCGACTACAAGTCATCACCGTCTTCCCGACCATCACTCTCCTGGATGTTTCACCTACTTATGTTAGCATCACGACCACGGACTGTGTACCCTATACTGTCACTCACACGGAAACGGTCTCCCAGTACAGGGCTCCACAGCTGGCTTACTCCACACACTACGTTACGGAGCTGAAGATCAAAGAGAAGAATCGGGCATACACTTCTACTAGCTATCAACCCGAAACCATCAGCATCACATACTCAGCTACCGACGTTGAGGAGCACGTGACACAAGTTGTGGGGACAACTACGTCGACGTCTGTATCGACAGTATCTGTCGTTAAGACCGTTTCCACTGCCATTGCGACGACTGTAACATACACTGAAGTTGATGTCGTCAACTCCTTCACATATTTACCAGTTTATATAACTACCACTATGACTAACGCTTGGCCAATCCTCAAGACAGTTTACCAGACGGAATACGTGAAAGAAGCAGTCGATTACGTGACAACGGTTATCGATACATCCACCGTATACCACTGTCATAATGGTTATGAATATTGATATCAATAAAATATTTACTTCATATGCAATTTACTTTACATACCTTAAAGTAGTTTTTACGAATCAGAAGTGGGTTAATGCTCAAATACATATAGCATGGTTTATTATGCATATAGGATAATGTATTATACTTATAACATTATACATGATATGTATAATAATTTATTATATACGTAGCATAATTTACCATATGCATAGCATAATTTACCATATGCATAGCAAAATTAACCATATGCACAGCATAATTTTTTAAACTCATAGCGTAATTTCTAATACTCATAGCGTAATTTCTTATACTCATAGCGTAATTTCTTATACTCATAGCTTAATTTCTTATACTCATAGCTTAATTTCTTATACTCATAGCGTAATTTCTTATACTCATAGCATATACATAGGATAATTTATCATATACATAGGATAATTTATCATATACATAGGATAATTTATCATATACATAGAATAATTTATCATATACATAGAATAATTTATCATATACATAGAATAATTTATCATATACATAGAATAATTTATCATATACATAGAATAATTTATCATATACATAGAATAATTTATCATATACATAGAATAATTTATCATATACATAGAATAATTTATCATATACATAGAATAGTTGTTTATACCCGTAGCATAATTTATCATGTGCATAGAATAATTGTTTATACTCATAGAATAATTCATCATATGCATATAATGATATATTATACTCGTAGCATAATTTATCATTCGCATAGAATATTTTTTTTATACTCATAGCATAATTCATCACATGCATAGAATTATTTATTCTCATAGCATTATCTATCATATGCATAAAATAATTTATTATACTCATAGCAGAATCTATCATGCATAGAATGGTTTATAATTTATCATACTTATTGCAAAATTAATCATAATAGTAGTATAGCTTATATTCATCAAATAATTATTATACCGAATAATTTACCATACTCATAGGATAATGTATCATACCGAATAATTGATCAAACTTTTAGTATAATATATCATACAGAATAATCGATTATACTCAAAGCATACTTTACCATAGTCAAATCATAATTTATCATATTCAAAGTATGATATATCATACTCGAAGCATAATTTATCATATTCAAAGCATAATATATTATACACTTTGAATTCTAATACTACAGCATGAATTCTCATGCAGCATGAATTTTCATTCTTACAGCATGGATTCTCATGCAGCATAAATTCTTATACTCACAGCATGAATTCTCATACTCTCATCATGCACCGTAATTTATCATACAACAAAAATATGAAAGATTTCACATCATAAATGATATACAAGACTGTACCCATTATGTCCATCGAGCCATGTGTATAAAATAACAGAGATTGTCGATGGTATTTCATTGTAGATTTGCTGATTGAAAAAGAAAGTTCCTTCACACTATATGAAAAAAACAACGAAAGTATGACTGCTCTCACTATATTCAAGAAAGCAAAGGAATATGGTGATTATAAAGTGATGAACTTTAAAAGATAAGAAAATTATTTCTACCTGATAACTGAAAAATAAATGTTGATTTTTGAGATAACGAAAGGATTTCCACATGATGATTGGAGAATTGATGTACCTTGCAAAACCTATGGAGAAATAGTTAAACGTCATCGAATGTTAAAGCTCCCTTGTTCCCAGTGACTTTGGGCTGGCATTAGCGCGAGCTAAGGATCTCATTTGTATGACCGTGTTCCTTTAGGGCGATTCACATATAAGATTAAGTCACTACGTCACAACCATAGTTCATCATTGAAACTACTAGACACAACAATCAGTATGAGTTTGAATATGATGTCTTTTGTTCGCTGCGTGTTCTTTTGTCTGCTTGCATCAAGTGAAGGACTTCAGCCAGACTTACCTGTGAAACAGTGTCAAGATGAATATTCCTTGGTCACTTTGACAAGTACTCGACTACAAGTCAACACCGTCTTCCCCACCATCACTCTTCTGGATGTTTCACCTACTTATGTTAGCATCACGACCACGGACTGTGTACCCTATACTGTCACTCACACGGAAACGGTCTCCCAGTACAGGGCTCCACAGCTGGCTTACTCCACACACTACGTTACGGAGCTGAAGATCAAAGAGAAGAATCGGGCATACACTTCTACTAGCTATCAACCCGAAACCATCAGCATCACATACTCAGCTACCGACGTTGAGGAGCACGTGACACAAGTTGTGGGGACAACTACGTCGACGTCTGTATCGACAGTATCTGTCGTTAAGACCGTTTCCACTGCCTTTACAACGACTACGACATACACTCAAGTTGATGTCGCCAGGTCCTTCACATATTTACCAGTTTATGTAACTACCACCATGACTAACGCTTGGCCAATCCTCAAGACAGTTTACCAGACGGAATACGTGAAAGAAGCAGTCGATTACGTGACAACGGTTATCGATACATCCACAGTATACCATTGTCATAATGGTTATGAATATATATATCAATAAAATATTTTCGTCATATCCAATTTACATATTTTATCACGCATATCATATTTTATTAGCCATACCATATTTTATCATGCATACAATATTTTATCATGCATACAATATTTTATCATGCATACAATATTTTATCATGCATACAATATTTTATCATGCATACAATATTTTATCATGCATAGCATATTTTATTAGGCATAACATATTTCATCTGGCATATCATATTTTATCATGCATAGCATAATATATTAGGCATAACATATTTTAACAGGCATAGCATATTTTATCGAATGCATAGCATTTCTTATCCTATGTATACATATTCTATCCTATACATAGCATATTTTATCCTATGCATAGCATATTCTATCCCATACATGGCATATTCTATCCCATACATGGCATATTTTATCCTATGCATAGCATATGTTCCCCTATGCATATACATATTTTATCCTATGTATAGCCTATTTCATCCTATGCATAACATTTTTCATCCTATGCATAGCATATCTTCTCCTATGCATAGCAAATTTCATCCTATGCATAGCATATCTTATCCTATGCATATCATATTCTATCCTATACATAGCATATTCTATATCATGCTTAGCATATCTTATCTCATACATAGCATATCTTATCATGCATAACATAGTTTATCCTATGCATAGCATATTTCATCCTATTCATAGCATATTTTCTCCTATGCATATCATATTTTATCCTATGCATAACATATTTTATCCTATGTATAACATATTTTATCCTATGCATAACATATTTTATACATAACATATTTTATCATGCATAGCATGTTCTATCATGCATATCATATCTAATCATGACTAGCATATTCTATCATGCATAGCATATTTTATCATATACATAACATATTTTATCATGCATAGCATATTTTATCATATGCATAACATATTTTATCATATGCATAACATATTTTATCATATGCATAACATATTTTATCATATGCATAACATATTTTATCATATGCATAACATATTTTATCATATGCATAACATATTTTATCATGCATAGCATATTTTATCATGCATAGCATATTTTATAATGCATTTCATATTTAATCATGCCTAGCATATTCTATCATGCATAGCATATTTAATCATATGCATAGCATATTTTATCCTGTGCATAGCATATTTCATGCTATGCATAGCATATTTTATCCTGTGCATAGCATATTTCATCCTATGCATAAAATATTCCATCCTGTGCATAGCATATTTCATCCTATGCATAGCATATTTTATCCTATGCATAGCATAGTTTATCCTATCCATATTTTATCCTATGCATAGCATATTTCATCCTATGCATAGCATATTTTATCCTATGCATAGCATATTTTATCCTATGCATAGCATAGTTTACCCTATGCATTGCATATTTCATCCTATGCATAACATATTTCATCCTATGCATAATATATTTCATAATATGCATAGCATAGTTTGTCCTATGCATAGCATAGTTTATCCTATTCATAGCATATTTCATCCTATTCATAGCATATTTCATCCTATTTATAGCATATTTTATCATGCATATCATATTTAATCATGCATAGCATATTTTATCATGCATAGCATATTTTAACATGCATGGCATATTTCATCATGCATAGCATATTTTAACATGCATAGCATAGTTTATCCTATTCAGAGCATATTTCATCCTATTTATAGCATGTTTTATCATGCATAACATATTTTATCATGCACAGCATATTTTATCATGCATAACATATTTTATCATGCATAGCATATTTCATCATGCAGAGCATATTTTATCATGCATAGCATATTTTATCATGCATAGAATATTTTAACATGCATAGCATATTTTAACATGCATAGCATATTTTATCATGCTTAGCATATTTTATCATGCATAGCATATTTTATCATGCATAGCATATTTTATCATGCATGTCATATTTTATCATGGATACCATATTCTATCATGCATAGGATAATTTATTATACTCATAGCATAATTTATCATACTCATAGAACAATCTATCATACTCATAGAACAATCTATCATATTCATAGAATGATTTATTATACTCATAGCATAATTTATCATACTCATAGAACAATCTATCAAATGCATAGAATGATTTATTATACTCATCGTATAATGTATTATACTCATCGCATAATTTATTATACTCATCGCATAGTTTATTATACTCATCGCATAATGTATTATACTCATCGCATAATTTAATATACTGATCGCATTATTTATTATACTCATCGCATAATTTCTTATACTCATTGCATAATTTATTATACTCATCGCATAATTTATTATACCCATCGCATAATCTATTATACCCATCGCATAATCTATTATACTCATCGCATAATCTATTATACTCATCGCATAATTTATTATACTCATCGCATAATCTATTATACTCATCGCATAATTTATTATACTCATCGCATAATTTATTATACTCATTGTATAATTTATTATACTCATCGCATAATTTATTATACTCATCGCATAATTTATTATACTCATCGCATAATTGATTATACTCATCACATAATTTATTATACTCATCGCATAATTGATTATACTCATTGCATAATTTATTATACTCATCGCATAATTTATTATACTCATCGCATAATTTATTATACTCATAGAATTCTCATAGTCACCGGATGAATTTTCATGCTCACCGCATGAATTCTCATACTCAGCATAATTTTGCATACTCAGTATAATTTAGCATACTCACAGTATAATTTATTCTACAATATAATTCATCATGCAACGTAATTGATCATACAACAAAAAGATGAAAGATTTCCACATCATAAATGATATACAAGACTGTACCCATTATGTTCATCGAGCCATGTGTATAAAGCGATTGTAGAGTTGCAGATAGTATTTCATTGTAGATTTGCTGATTGAAAAAGAAAGTTCTTTCACACTATAATAAAAAAAATAAGTATGACTCCTCTCACTATATTCAAGAAAGCATAGGAATAAGGTGATTATAGAATTATTATCTTTAAAAGATAAGGAAATTATTTCCACCTGATAACTGAAAAATAAATGTTGATTTTTGAGATAACGAAATGATTTCCACATGATGATTGGAGAATTGATGTACATTTTGCAAAAACCTATGGAGAAATAGTTAAACGTCATCGAATGTATTATGTTAAAGCTCCCTTGTTCCCAGTGACTTTGGGCTGCCATTAGCGCGAGCTAAGGATCTCATTTGTATGACCGGGTTCCTTTAGGGCGGATTCACATATAAGATTAAGTCACTACATCACAACCATAGTTCATCATTGAAACTACTAGACACAACAATCGGTATGAGTATGAACATGATGTCTTTTGCTCGCTGGACTTTCTTTTGTCTGATTGCCTTTAGTGAAGGACTTCAGCCAGACTTACCAGTGAAACAGTGTCAAGATGAATATTCCTTGGTCACTTTGACAAGTACTCGACTACAAGTCATCACCGTCTTCCCGACCATCACTCTCCTGGATGTTTCACCTACTTATGTTAGCATCACGACCACGGACTGTGTACCCTATACTGTTACTCACACGGAAACGGTCTCCCAGTACAGGGCTCCACAGCTGGCTTACTCCACACACTACGTTACGGAGCTGAAGATCAAAGAGAAGAATCGGGCATACACTTCTACTAGCTATCAACCCGAAACCATCAGCATCACATACTCAGCTACCGACGTTGAGGAGCACGTGACACAAGTTGTGGGGACAACTACGTCGACGTCTGTATCGACAGTATCTGTCGTTAAGACCGTTTCCATTGCCTTTACAACGACTACGACATACACTCAAGTTGATGTCGTCAGCTCCTTCACATATTTACCAGTTTATGTAACTACCACCATGACTAATGCTTGGCCAATCCTCAAGACAGTTTACCAGACGGAATACGTGAAAGAACCAGTTAATTACGTGACAACGGTTATCGATACATCCACAGTATACAACTGTCATAATGGTTATGATTATTAATATCAATAAAATATTTACTTCATATGCAATTTACTTTACATATCTTAAAGTAGTTTTTACTAGTCAGAAGTGGGTTAATGCTCAGATACATATATCATGCCTCTATTAAACATATAGGATAATGTATTAATGCTATCTATAATATATACAGCATGATTTAACATGTACATAGCTTAATTTATCCTATGCATAGCTTAGTTTATCATATTCATAGCATATTTCATCCTATGTATAGCATATTTCAACCTATACATATCATATTTTCTCCTATACCTAGTATATTTCAACCTATACATATCATATTTTCTCCTATACCTAGTATATTTCATCCTATACATATCATATTTTATCCTATGCATATAATATTTTATCCTATGCATAGCATATTTTATCCTATACATAGCATATTTTATCATATGCATAACATATTTTATCATATGCATAACATATTTTATCATATGCATAACATATTTTATCCTATGCATATCATATTTTATCATATACATAGCATATGCATAACATATTTTATCCTATGCATATCATATTTTATCATATACATAGCATATGCATAACATATTTTATCCTATGCATATCATATTTTATCATATACATAGCATATGCATAACATATTTTATCCTATGTATATCATATTCAATCATATGAATATCATATTTTATCCTATGCACAGCATATTTTATCCTATGCACAGCATATTTTATCCTATGCACAGCATATTTCATCCTATACATATCATATTTTATCCTATGCATATGATTTGTTATCCTATGCATATCATATTTTATCCTATGCATATCATATTTTATCCTATACATAGCATATTTTATCATATGCATATCATTTGTTATCCTATGCATATCATATTTTATCCTATACATAGCATATTTTATCATATGCATATCATATTTTATCCTATGCATAGCATATTCAATCATATGAATATCTATCCTATTTTATCCTATGCATAGCATATTCAATCATATGAATATCCTATTTTATCCTATGAATCTCATATTTTATCCTATGCATAGCATATTTTATCCTATGCATAGCATATTTTATCCTATGCATAGCATATTTTATCCTATGCATAGCATATTTTATCCTATGCATAGCATACAGGATATTCTATCATGCATACCATATTTCATCATACATAGCATATTTTATAATGCATTGCATATTCTATCATACGTAGCATAATTTCTTATACTCATTGTATCATTTCCTATACTCATAGCATAATTTATTTTACTCATAGCATAATTTATTATACTCATATCATAATTTATTATACTCATAGCATAATTTATTATACTCATAGCATAATTTATTATACTCATATCATAATTTATTATACCCATAGCATATTTTATTATACTCATAGCATAATTTATTATACTCATAGAATTCTCAAAATCACCGCATGAATTCTCATACTGAGCATATTTAAGCATACTCGGCATTATTTAGCATACTCTCAGCATAATTTAGCATACTCACTGTATACTTTATCATACAACATAATTCATCATGCAACGTAATTGATTATACAACAAAAAGATGAAAGATTTCCACATCATAAATGATATACAAGACTATACCCATTATGTTCATCAAGCCATGTGTATAAAGCGATTGTAGAGTTGCCGATAGTATTTTATTGTAGATTTGCTGATTGCAAGAGAAAGTTCCTTCACACTATGTGCAACAAACGAAAGCATGATTGTTCTCACTATATTCAAGTAAGCATAGGAATACGGGGATTATAAGATAAGGAAATTATTTCCACCTGATAACTGAAGAATAAATGTTGACTTTTGAGATAACGAAGTGATTTCCACATGATGATTGGAGAATTGATGTAAATTTTCCAAACCTATGTAGAAAATTATAAATAGTTAAACGTCATTGAATGTATTATATTAAAGCGCCCTTGTTCCCAGTGACTTTGGGCTGCCATTTGCGCGAGCTTGGGATCTCATTTGTATGACCGGGTTCCTTTAGGCGCGGATTCACATATAAGATTAGGTCACTCCGTTACAACCATAGTTCATCATTGAAACTACTAGACACAACAATCGGTATGAGTATGAACATGATGTCTTTTGCTCGCTGGACTTTCTTTTGTCTGATTACTTTAAGTGAAGGACTTCAGCCAGACTTACCTGTGAAACAGTGTCAAGATGAATATTCCTTGGTCACTTTGACAAGTACTCGACTACAAGTCAACACCGTCTTCCCGACCTTCACTCTCCTGGATGTTTCACCTACTTATGTTAGCATCACGACCACGGACTGTGTACCCTATACTGTCACTCACACGGAAACGGTTTCCCAGTACAGGGCTCCACAGCTGGCTTACTCCACACACTACGTTACGGAGCTGAAGATCAAAGAGAAGAATCGGGCATACACTTCTACTAGTTATCAACCCGAAACCATCAGCATCACGTACTCAGCTACCGACGTTGAGGAGCACGTGACACGAGTTGTGGGGACTACTACGTCGACGTCTGTATCGACAGTATCTGTTAAGACCGTTTCCATTGCCTTTACAACGACTACGACATACACTCTCGTTGATGTCGTCAGCTCCTTCACATATTTACCAGTCTATGTAACTACCACCATGACTAATGCTTGGCCAATCCTCAAGACAGTTTACCAGACGGAATACGTGAAAGAAGCAGTTGATTACGTGACAACGGTTATCGATATATCCACAGTATACAACTGTCATAATGGTTATGATTATTGATATCAATAAAATATTTACTTCATATGCAATTTACTTTACATACCTTAAAGTAGTTTTTACTAGAAGTAGTTTTTACTAGAATATATTAATGCTATCTGTAATATATACAGCATGATTTAACATGTACATAGCTTAACTTATCCTATGCATAGCTTAATTTATCCTATTCATAGCATATTTCATCCTATACATAGCATATTTCATCCTATACATAGCATATTTCATCCTATACATAGCATATTTCATCCTATACATAGCATATTTCATCCTATACATAGCATATTTCATCCTATACATAGCATATTTCATCCTATACATAGCATATTTCATCTTATACATAGCATATTTAATCTTATACATAGCATATTTCATCTTATACATAGCATATTTCATCCTATACATAGCATATTTCATCCTATACATAGCATATTTCATCTTATACATAGCATATTTCATCCGATACATAGCATATTTCATCCTATACATATCATATTTTATCCTATGCATATCATATTTTATCCTATGCATAGCATATTTTATCCTATGCATAGCATATTTTATCCTATGCATAGCATATTTTATCCTATGCATAGCATATTTTATCCTATGCATAGCATATTTTATCCTATGCATAGCATATTTTATCCTATGCATAGCATATTTTATCCTAAGCATAGCATATTTCATCCTATGCTTAGCATATTTTTTCCTATGCATAGCATATTTTATCCTATGCATAGCATATTTCATCCTACGCATAGCATATTTTATCTTATGCATAGCATATTTCATCCTACGCATAGCATATTTTTTCCTATGCATGGCATATTATATCCTATGCATAGCATATTTCATCCTACGCATAGCATATCCAAACCTATGCATAGCATATTCAAACCTATGCGTAGCATATTCAAACCTATGCATAGCATATTTAAACCTATGCATAGCATATCTTATCTTATGCATATCATATCTTATCCTATACATAGCATATCTTATCCTATGCATTCCATATCTTATCCTATGCATAGCATATCGTATCCTATGCATAGCATATCTTATCCTATGCATATCATATCTTATCCCATGCCTGGCATATCTTATCCTATGCATAGCATATTCAATCCTATGCATAGCATTTTCAATCCTATGCATAGCATATTCAAATCAATGCATAGCATATTCAAACCTATGCATAGCATATTCAAACCTATGCATAGCATATCGTATCCTATGCATAGCATATCGTATCCTATGCATAGCATATGTTATCCTATGCATATCATATCTTATCCCATGCATAGCATATTCAAACCTATGCATAGCATATTCAATCCTATGCATAGCATATTCAAACCTATGCATAGCATATTCAAACCTATGCATAGCATATCGTATCCTATGCATAGCATATCGTATCCTATGCATAGCATATGTTATCCTATGCATATCATATCTTATCCCATGCATAGCATATTCAAACCTATGCATAGCATATTCAAACCTATGCATAGCATATTCAAACCTATGCATAGCATATTCAAACCTATGCATAGCATATTCAAACCTATGCATAGCATATCGTATCCTATGCATAGCATATTTTATCCTATGCATATCATGTTATCCTATGCATAGCATATTTTATCCTATGCATATCATGTTATCCTATGCATATCATATTTTATCCTCTCCATATCATATTTTATCCTATGCATAGCATATCTTATCCTATACATAGCATATTCAATCCTATGAATATCATATTTTATCCTATGCATAGCTATTTTATCCTATGCATAGCATATTCTATCCTATGCATAGCATATTCAAACCTATGCATAGCATATCTTATCGTATGCATAGCATATCTTATCCTATGCATAGATTATTTTATCCAATACATAGCATATTTCATCCTATGCATAGCATATTTTATCCAATACATAGCATATTTCATCCTATGCATAGCATATATTATCATGCATATCATATTATATGCATATCATATTTTATCATGCATATCATATTCTATCATGCATATCATATTTTATAATGCATATCATATTTTATCATGCATATCATATTTTATCATGCATATCATATTTTATCATGCATATCATATTTTATCATGCATATCATATTTTATCATGTATATCATATTTTATCATGCATATCATATTTTATCATGCATATCATATTTTATCATGCATATCATATTTTATCATGCATATCATATTTTATCATGCATATCATATTTTATCATGCATATCATATTTTATCATGCATATCATATTTTATCATGCATATCATATTTTATCATGCATATCATATTTTATCATGCATATCATATTTTATCATGCATATCATCTTTTATCATGCATATCATCTTTTATCATGCATATCATCTTTTATCATGCATATCATCTTTTATCATGCATATCATCTTTTATCATGCATATCATCTTTTATCATGCATATCATATTTTATCATGCATATCATCTTTTATCATGCATATCATATTTTATCATGCATATCATATTTTATCATGCATATCATATTTTATCATGCATATCATATTTTATCATGCATATCATATTTTATCATGCATATCATATTCTATCATGCATATCATATTTTATCATGCACATATTTCATCATGCATATCATATTTTATCATGCTTATCATATTTTATCATGCATATCATATTGTATAATGCATATCATATTTTATCATGCATATCATATTTTATCATGCATATCATATTTTATCATGCATATCATATTTTATCATGCATATCATATTATATCATGCATATCATATTTCATCATGCATAGCATATTTTGTTATATGCATATCATATTTTATCACGCATATCATATTTCATCATGCATAGCATAATTTATCATGTTCATAGCATAATTTATTATACTCATAGCATAATTTATTTCACCACATGAATTTTCATATTCACAACATGAATATTCATATTCACAACATGAATTTTCATATTCACAACATGAATATTCATATTCACAGCATGAATTTTCATATTCACAACATGAATTTTCATATTCACAACATGAATTTTCATATTCACAGCATGAATTTTCATATTCACAACATGAATTTTCATATTCACAACATGAATTTTCATATTCACAACATGAATTTTCATATTCACAACATGAATTTTCATATTCACAACATGAATGTTCATATTCACAACATGAATTTTCATATTCACAACATGAATGTTCATATTCACAACATGAATATTCATATTCACAACATGAATGTTCATATTCACAACATGAATGTTCATATTCACAACATGAATTTTCATATTCACAACATGAATGTTCATATTCACAACATGAATTTCCATATACACAACATGAATGTTCATATTCACAACATGAATGTTCATATTCACAACATGAATTTCCATATACACAACATGAATGTTCATATTCACAACATGAATGTTCATATTCACAACATGAATGTTCATATTCACAACATGAATGTTCATATTCACAACATGAATGTTCATATTCACAACATGAATGTTCATATTCACAACATGAATTTTCATATTCACATGAATTTTCATATTCACAACATGAATTTCCATATTCACAACATGAATTTTCATATTCACAACATGAATTCTCATACTCAGCATAATTTAGTATACTCAACTTAATTTAGCATACCCTCAGCATGAATTAGCATGCTCTAACCATAATTTAGCATATCCACAGCATAATTTAGCATACTCACAGTATCATCTATCCTACAACATAGTTAATCATGCAATGTAACTTATCATACAACAAAAATATGAAAGATTTCCACATCATAAATGATATACAAGACTGTACCCATTGTGTTCATCGAGCCATGTGTATAAAGCGATTGTAGAGTTGCCGATAGTATTTCATTGTAGATTTGCTGATTGAAAAAGAAAGTTTCTTCACACTATATGAAAAAAATTGAGCATGACTGTTCTCACTATTTCAAGAAAGCATAGGAATAAGTTGATTATAAAGTTATTAACTTTAAAAGATAAGGAAATTATTTCCACCTGATAACTGAAAAATAAATGTTGATTTTTGAGATAACGAAAGGATTTCCACATGATGATTGGAGAATTGATGTACATTTTGCAAAAACCTCTGAAGAAATAGTTAAACGTCATCGAATGTATTATGCTGAAGCACCCTTGTTCCCAATGACTTAAGGGTGGAATTAGCGTGTTAAGGATCTCGCTTGTGTTTCCTTCGACGGATTCAGATTTAAGATTAAGTTCATTATTGAAACTACTTGACATAGCAATCAGTGGGCGTTGGAATATGATGTGGTTTGTTCTTGGAACTTTCTTTTGTCTGTTTATATCTAATAGTGTGTATAATAAAATGAGGTTTAGATATAATATGAACATGACCCGATAGTATTGGAAAAAGCAGATTATAGTGAATTACTTCAATTATTCATATATATGTATATATATATATAAATATATATATATATATATATATATATATATATATATATATATATATATATATACATATATATATATATATATACATTATATATGCATGTATATATATATACATATAGAGAGAGAAATAAATAGATAGATATAGATATACACAAACGCACACACACACACACACACATATATATGTATATATATGTATATATAGGTTGATATATATACATATAAATATATATACATATATTTAAATATATATATACATATAAATACATATATATATATATACTCACAATATAGTTCATCATACAACATACAGTAGTTCATCATGCAACGTAATTTGTCATACAACAAAAAGATGACCAAGATTTCCTCATCACAAATTATATAGTAGACTGTTCCCATTATGTTCATCGAGCCATGTGAATGAAGCGATTGTATTGCCGATAGTATTTCATTGTAGATTTGCTGATTGAAAAAGAAAGTTCCTTCACACTATATGAAAAAATAGTAAGCATGACTGTTCTCACTATATTCAAGAAAGCAAAGGAATAAGGTGAATATAAAGTTATTAACTTTAAAAGATAAGGAAAATATTTCCAACCTGATAACTGAAAAATAAATGTTGACTTTTGAGATAACGAAATGATTTCCACATGATGATTGGAGAATTATTGTACATTTTGCTAAATCTATGTAGAATATTGTAAAAAGTTAAACGTCATCGAATGTATAATGTTAAAGCTCCCTTGTTCCCAGTGACTTTGGGCTGCCATTAACGCGAGCTAAGGATCTCATTTGTATGACCGGGTTCCTTTAGGGCGGATTCACATATAAGATTAGGTCACTCCGTTACAACCATAGTTCATCATTGAAACTACTAGACACAACAATCGTTATAAGTATGAATATGTTGTCTTTTGCTCGGTGGACTTTCTTTTGTCTGTTTGCCTTTAGTGAAGGACTTCAGCCAGACTTACCTGTGAAACAGTGTCAAGATGAATATTCCTTGGTCACTTTGACAAGTACTCGACTACAAGTCAACACCGTCTTCCCGACCATCACTCTCCTGGATGTTTCACCTACTTATGTTAGCATCACGACCACGGACTGTGTACCCTATACTATTACTCACACGGAAACGGTCTCCCAGTACAGGGCTCCACAGCTGGCTTACTCCACACACTACGTTACGGAGCTGAAGATCAAAGAGAAGAATCGGGCATACACTTCTACTAGCTATCAACCCGAAACCATCAGCATCACATACTCAGCTACCGACGTTGAGGAGCACGTGACACAAGTTGTGGGGACAACTACGTCGACGTCTGTATCGACAGTATCTGTCGTTAAGACCGTTTCCACTGCCTTTACAACGACTACGACATACACTGAAGTTGATGTCGTCAGCTCCTTCACATATTTACCAGTTTATGTAACTACCACCATGACTAACGCTTGGCCAATCCTCAAGACAGTTTACCAGACGGAATACGTGAAAGAAGCAGTCGATTACGTGACAACGGTTATCGATACATCCACAGTATACCACTGTCATAATGGTTATGATTATTGATATCAATAAAATATTTTCTTCATATGCAATTTACTTTACATACCTTAAAGTGTTTTTTACGAATCAGAAGTGGGTTAATGCTCAAATACATATAGCATGGTTTATTATGCATATAGGATAATGTATTATACTTATAACATTATACATGATATGTATAACAATTTATTATATACGTAGCATAATTTATCAAATGCATAGCATAATTTACCATATGCGTAGCATGATTTTTTATACTCATAACGTAATTTCTTATACTCATAGCTTAATTTCTTATACTCATAGCTTAATTTCTTATACTCATAGCATATACATAGGATAATTAATCATAAACATAAAATAATTTATCATATACATAGAATAATTGTTTATACCCATAGCATAATTTATCATGTGCATAGAATAATTGTTTATACTCATAGAATAATTCATCATATGCATAGAATGATTTATTATACTCGTAGCATAATTTATCATTCGCATAGAATAATTTCTTATACTCATAGCATAATTCATCATATGCATAGAATTATTTATTATTCTCATAGCATTATCTATCATATGCATAGAATTATTTATTATTCTCATAGCATTATCTATCATATGCATAGAATAATTTATTATACTCATAGCAGACTCTATCATGCAAAGAATGGTTTATAATTTATCATACTTATTGCAAAATTAATCATAATAGTAGTATAGCTTATACTCATCAAATAATTATTATACCGAATAATTTACCATACTCATAGTATAATGTATCATACCGAATAATTTACC
This sequence comes from Penaeus japonicus, assembly GCA_017312705.2. NCBI lineage: Eukaryota > Metazoa > Arthropoda > Malacostraca > Decapoda > Penaeidae > Penaeus > Penaeus japonicus. The sequence continues at coordinate 304,416 of BOPN01000789.1, forward strand.
ATACTCATAGTATAATGTATCATACCGAATAATTGATCAAACTTTTAGTATAATATATCATACAGAATAATCGATTATACTCAAAGCATACTTTACCATAGTCAAATCATAATTTATCATATTCAAAGTATAATATATCATACTCGAAGCATAATTTATCATATTCAAAGCATAATATATCATACTCGAAGCATAATTTATCATATTCAAAGCATAATATATCATACTCGAAGCATAATTTATCATATTCAAAGCATAATATATCATACTCGAAGCATAATTTATCATATTCAAAGTATAATTTATTATACACTTTGGATTCTAATACTCACAGCATGAATTTTCATACTCACAGCATGGATTCTCATGCAGCATGAATTCTTATACTCACAGCATGAATTCTCATACTCTCATCATGCACCGTAATTTATCATACAACAAAAATATGAAAGATTTCACATCATAAATGATATACAAGACTGTACCCATTATGTCCATCGAGCCATGTGTATAAAGCAATTGTAGAGTTGCCGATAGTATTTCATTGTAGATTTGCTGATTGAAAAAGAAAGTTCCTTCACACTATATGAAAAAAACAACGAAAGTATGACTGCTCTCACTATATTCAAGAAAGCAAAGGAATATGGTGATTATAAAGTGATGAACTTTAAAAGATAAGGAAATTATTTCTACCTGATAACTGAAAAATAAATGTTGATTTTTGAGATAACGAAATGATTTCCACATGATGATTGGAGAATTGATGTACCTTTTGCAAAAACCTATGGAGAAATAGTTAAACGTCATCGAATGTTAAAGCTCCCTTGTTCCCAGTGACTTTGGGCTGGCATTAGCACGAGCTAAGGATCTCATTTGTATGACCGTGTTCCTTTAGGGCGAATTCACATATAAGATTAAGTCACTACGTCACAACCATAGTTCATCATTGAAACTACTAGACACAACAATCAGTATGAGTATGAATATGATGTCTTTTGCTCGCTGGACTTTCTTTTGTCTGATTGCCTTTAGTGAAGGACTTCAGCCAGACTTACCTGTGAAACAGTGTCAAGATGAATATTCCTTGGTCACTTTGACAAGTACTCGACTACAAGTCAACACCGTCTTCCCGACCATCACTCTCCTGGATGTTTCACCTACTTATGTTAGCATCACGACCACGGACTGTGTACCCTATACTGTTACTCACACGAAAACGGTCTCCCAGTACAGGGCTCCACAGCTGGCTTACTCCACACACTACGTTACGGAGCTGAAGATCAAAGAGAAGAATCGGGCATACACTTCTACTAGCTATCAACCCGAAACCATCAGCATCACATACTCAGCTACCGACGTTGAGGAGCACGTGACACAAGTTATGGGGACAACTACGTCGACGTCTGTATCGACAGTATCTGTCGTTAAAACCGTTTCCACTGCCATTGCGACGACTGTAACATACACTGAAGTTGATGTCGTCAGCTCCTTCACTTATTTAACAGTCTATGTAACTACCACTATCACTAACGCTTGGCCCATCCTCAAGACAGTTTACCAGACGGAATACGTGAAAGAAGCAGTCGATTACGTGACAACGGTTATCGATAAATCCACAGTATACCACTGTCATAATGGCTATGATTATTAATATCAATAAAAGGATTATTTTCATATGCAATTTACATTACATACTTTAAAGTAGTTTTTACGAATCAGAAGTGGGTTAATGCTCATATACATATAGCATGGTTTATTATGCATATAGGGTAATGTATTATACCTATAGCATTATCTATGTATGATATATATAACATACTTTATTATATACGTAGCATAATTTATCATATGCATAGCATAATTTACCATATGCATAGCATAATTTTTTTATACTCATAGCGTAATTTCTTATACTCATAGCATATACCGAATAATTGATCAAACTCATAGTATAATATATCATACAGAATAATCGATTATACTCAAAGCATAATTTGTCATACTCAAATCATAATTTATCATATTCTAAGCATAATATATCATACACGAAGCATAATATATCATACACGAAGCATAATATATCATACACGAAGCATAATATATCATATTCAAAGCATAATATATCATACTCGAAGCATAATTTATCATATTCAAAGCATAATTCATTATACACTATGGATTCTAATACTCACAGCATGAATTCTCATGCAGCATGAATTCTCATGCAGCATGAATTCTCATGCAGCATGAATTCTCATACCCACAGCATGGATTCTCATGCAGCATGAATTCTTATACTCACAGCATGAAGTCTCATACTCTCAGCATGAATTCTCATACTCTCAGCATGAGTTCTAATACTCACAGCATGAATTCTCATACTCACAGCATGAATTCTCATACTCAACATGAATTCTCATACTCAGCATGAATTCTCATACTCAGTATGAACTCTCATACTCATCATGAATTCCCATACTCAGCATAAAAAAATTCCTTCTCACAGCATGAATTCTCATACACAGCATAAATTCTTATATTCACATCATGAATTCTCATACACAGCATAAATTCTTATATTCACAGCATGAATTCTCATACTCACAGCATGAATTCGCATAGTCATACTCTTGTTATGAAATAATAACATATGAGGAAGCAATGAAAATAGACATTCCGCGATGGTGATATCCCGCTGACACACAGACAGAATGAGCAAAAAGATCCCTGGATAAATAAATTACTAGGAAATGTGTATACTGTCGCTTCTAGTAAGAAAGATAAATAAATAAATACAATGACTGAAAAAGCAAGCTACTCTAACCGCCAGAAATCAGTCACACCTCCTTGCCTGAATGATGAAGTCGAATTCACAAGAATACTGAGAAGAAAATATGTACACAAAATGCACCTGCAGCAGTTTATTCTTTCAATATATACATATACATGTGTGTGTGTGTGTATATATATATGTATATATATATATATATAACACTCTGCATGAATTTTCATGCTCATTGCATGAATTTTTATGCTCAATGTATAGAATTTTAATGCTCACCGCATGTGTTTTAATGCTCACCCAAAGGAATTCCTCATACTCAGCATAATTTTGCATATGCTCAACATAATTTTGCATACTCAGCATAATTTATTCTACAACATAATTCATCATGCAACGTAATTTATCATACAACAAAAAGATGAAAGAGTTTCATTATCATAAATGATATACAAGACTGTACCAATTATGATCATCGAGCCATGTCAATAAAGCGATTGTAGAGTTGCCAATAGTATTTCATTGTAGATTTGCTGATTGAAAAAGAAAATCCTTTCACACTATATGAAAAAATTAAGCCTGACTGTTCTTACTATATTCAAGAAAGCATTATATAAATATATATATTTTTTTGTTATATATACTCACAGTATAATTTATCATACAACATAATTCATAAAACAGAAAGATGAGAAAGATTTCCACATCATAAATGATATGTAAGACTGTACCCATTATGTTCATCGAGCCATGTGAATGAAGCGATTGTAGAGTTGCCGATAGTATTTTATTGTAGATTTGCCGCCGAATGAAAAAGTTCCTTCACACTATATGAAAATAAGTATAGACTGTTCTTTATTATATTAAAGAAAGAATATATGTGATTATAAAGTTATTAACTTTAGTAGAAACATAAGGAAATTATTTCTACCTGATAACTGAAAAATAAATGTTGATTTTTGAGATAACGAAATGATTTCCACATGATGATTGGAGAATTGATGTACATTTTGCAAAATCTGTGGAGAAATAGTTAAACGTCATCGAATGTTTTATGTTAAAGCGCCCTTGTTCCCAGTGACTTTGGGCTGCCATTAGCGCGAGCTAAGGATCTCATTTGTATGACCGGGTTCCTTTAGGGCGGATTCACATATAAGATTAGGTCACTCCGTTACAACCATAGTTCATCATTGAACCAGGAACAACAATCGGTATGAGTATGAATATGGTGTCTTTTGCTCGCTGGACTTTCTTTTGTCTGATTGCCTTTAGTGAAGGACTTCAGCCAGACTTACCTGTGAAACAGTGTCAAGATGAATATTCCTTGGTCACTTTGACAAGTACTCGACTACAAGTCAACACCGTCTTCCCCACCATCACTCTCCTGGATGTTTCACCTACTTATGTTAGCATCAATACCACGGACTGTGTACTTATACTGTCACTCACACGGAAACGGTTTCCCAGTACAGGGCTCCATTGAAGCTGGCTTACTCCACACACTACGTTACGGAGCTGAAGATCAAAGAGAAGAATCGGGCATACACTTCTACTAGCTATCAACCCGAAACCATCAGCATCACATACTCAGCTACCGACGTTGAGGAGCATGTGACACAAGTTATGGGGACAAACTACGTCGACGTCTGTACGACAGTATGTCGTTAAACAGTTTCTACTGCCTTTACAACGACTACGACATACACTGAAGTTGATGTCGTCAGCTCCTTCACATATTTACCAGTTTATGTAACTACCACCATGACTAATGCTTGGCCAATCCTCAAGACAGTTTACCAGACGGAATACGTGAAAGAAGCAGTCGATTACGTGACAACGGTTATCGATACATCCACAATATATCACTGTCATAATGGTTATGATTATTGATATCAATAAAACATTTACAACATATGCAATTTACATTACATACCTTAAAGTTCTTTTTTACGAGTCAGAAGTGGGTTAATGCTCAAATACATATAGCATGGTTTATTACGCATATAGTATAATGTATTATAACTATAGCATTATCTAAAATATGTGTAGCATAATTTAACATATGTATCATTATTTAAGTATAGAATTATTTATTATACTCATATATGTATAGAACTATTTATACTCATAGCATAATTTATCATACTTCTACAAGAATTAATCATAATATTAGTATAGATTATACTCACCAAATAATTACTCAATAGTTTATCACACTTATAGTATAATGTATCATACCGAATAATTTATCATACTTATAGTATAATATATCATAC
>BOPN01000789.1:314473-334473 GCA_017312705.2 Penaeus japonicus
CTACGACATACACTGAAGTTGATGTCGTCAGTTCCTTCACATATTTACCAGTTTATGTAACTACCACCATGACTAATGCTTGGCCAATCCTCAAGACAGTTTACCAGACGGAATACGTGAAAGAACCAGTTAATTACGTGACAACGGTTATCGATACATCCACAGTATACAACTGTTATAATGGTTATGATTATTAATATCAATAAAATATATGCATAGCATATTTCATCCTATGCGAAGCATATTTCATCCTATGCATAGCATATTTCATCCTATGCATAGCATATTTCATCCTATGCATAGCATATTTCATCCTATGCATAGCATATTTCATCCTATGCATAGCATATTTCATCCTATGCATAGCATTTTTCATCCTATGCATAGCATTTTTCATCCTATGCATAGTATATTTTATCATAAACATAGCATATTTTATCATAAACATAGCATATTTTATCATAAACATAGCATATTTTATCCTATGCATAGCATATTTTATCCTATGCATAGTATATTTTATCATAAACATGGCATATTTTATCCTATGCATAGCATAAATTAATATAAACATGGCATATTTTATCCTATGCATAGCATATATCATCCTATGCATATCATATTTTAATATAAACATGGCATATTTTATCCTATGCATAGCATAATTTAATATAAACATGGCATATTTTATCTTAAGCATAGCATATTATATCCTATGCATAGGATATTTTATCCTATGCATAGCATATTTTATCCTATGCATAGCATATTTTATCCTATGCATAGCATATTTTATCCTATGCATAGCATATTTTATCCTATATCATGATTTTATCCTATGCATACCATATTTTATCCTATGCATACCATATTTTATCCTATGCATACCATATTTTATCATGAACATAAATAAGAGTTTATCATAACCATAGCATATTTTATCCTATGTATAGCGCATTTTAGCATATGCATAGCATATTATATCCTTATGCATATGATATTGTATCCTTATGGATAGCATATTATATCCTATATACATATTATATCCTATGCATAGCATATTATATCCTTATGCGTATGTATTTCATCCTATGCATAGCCTATTTTATCCTATATACATATGCATTTCATCCTATGCATAGCCTATTTTATCCTATGCAAAGCATATTTTATCATGCATCGCATATTTCATCATACATAACATATTTTATCATGTATAGCCTATTTTATCATGCATTGCATATTTTGTCATACATAGCATAATTTCTTATACTCATTGCATCATTTCCTATACTCATAGCATAGTTTATTTTACTCATAGCATAATTTATTATACCCATAGCATAATTTATTATACCCATAGCATAATTTATTATACCCATAGCATAATTTATTATACTCATAGAATTCTCAAAATCACCGCATGAATTCTCATACTGAGCATAATTTAGCATACTCGGCATTATTTAGCATACTCGGCATTATTTAGCATACTCTCAGCATAATTTAGCATACTTCACAGTATATGTATCATACAACATAATTCATCATGTCACTGATCATACAACAAAAAAATTAAAGATTTCCACATCATAAATGATATGTAAGACTGTACCCATTATGTTCATCGACCCATGTGTATAAAGCGATTGTAGAGTTGCCGATAGTATTTCATTGTAGATTTGCTGATTGGAAGAGAAAGTTCCTTCACACTATATGAAACAAACTAAAGCATGACTGTTCTCACTATATTCAAGTAAGCATAGGAATACGGGGATTATAGGATAAGGAAATTATTTCCACCTAATAACTGAAGAATAAATGATGATTTTTGAGATAACGAAGTGATTTCCACATGATGATTGGAGAATTCATGTACATTTTCCAAACCTATGTAGAAAATTGTAAATAGTTAAACGTCGTCGAATGTATTATGTTAAAGCGCCCTTGTTCCCTGTGACTTTGGTTGCCATTAACGCGAATAGATTCATTTGTATGACCGGGTTCCTTTAGGGCGGATTCACATATAAGATTAGGTCACTCCGTTACAACCATAGTTCATCATTGAAACTACTAGACACAACAATCGGTATGAGTATGAATATGATGTCTTTTGCTCGCTGGACTTTCTTTTGTCTGATTGCCTTAAGTGAAGGACTTCAGCCAGACTTACCTGTGAAACAGTGTCGAGATGAATATTCCTTGGTCACTTTAACAAGTACTCGACTACATGTCAACACCGTCTTCCCAACCATCACTCTCCTGGATGTTTCACCTACTTATGTTAGCATCACGACCACGGACTGTGTACCCTATACTGTCACTCACACGGAAACGGTCTCCCAGTACAGGTCTAATAGCTGGTTTACTCCACACACTACGTTACGGTTGAAGATCAAAGAGAAGAATCGGGCATACACTTCTACTAGCTATCAACCCGAAACCATCAGCATCGCATACTCAGCTACCGACGTTGAGGAGCACGTGACACAAGTTATGGGGACAACTACGTCGACGTCTGTATCGACGGTATCTGTCGTTAAGACCGTTTCCACTGCCATTAGTGATCGACTGCGACATACACTGAAGTTGATGTCGTCAGCTCCTTCACATATTTACCAGTTTATATAACTACCACTATGACTAACGCTTGGCCAATCCTCAAGACAGTTTACCAGACGGAATACGTGAAAGAACCAGTCGATTACGTGACAACGGTTATCGATACATCCACAGTATACCACTGTCATAATGGTTATGAATATTGATATCAATAAAATATTTTCTTCATATGCAACTTACTTTACATACCTTAAAGTAGTTTTTACGAGTCAGAAGTGGGTTAATGCTCAAATACATATAGCATGCTTTATTAAACATATAGGATAATGTATTAATGCTATCTATAATATATATCATGATTTAACATGTATATCGTTCAATTTATCATATGCATAGCAATTTTATCCTTTGCATAGCATATTTTATCCTTTGCATAGCATATTTTATCCTTTGCATAGCAAATTTTTCCTTTGCATAGCATATTTTATCCTTTGCATAGCAAATTTTTCCTTTGCGTAGCAAACTTTTCCTTTGCGTAGCACATTTTATCCTATGCATAGTATATTTTATCCTATGCATGGCATATTTCATCCTATGCATGGCATATTTCATCCTATGCATAGCTTATTTCATCCCATGCATGGCCTATTTCATCCCATGCATGGCATATTTCATCCTATGCATGGCATATTTCATCCTATGCATACGAGTCATCCTGATGCATGGCCTATTTCATCCCACATGCATGGCATATTTATCCTGCATACATATTTCATCCTATGCATGGCATATTTCATCCTATGCATAGCATATTTCATCCTATGCATATCATATTTCATCCTATGCATAGCATATTTCATCCTATGCATATCATATTTCATCATGCATATCATATTTTATCATGCATATCATATTTTATCATGCATATCATATTTTATCACGCATATCATATTTTATCACGCATATCATATTTTAAGATGCATATCATATTTTAAGATGCATATCATATTTTAAGATGCATATCATATTTTAAGATGCATATCATATTTTAAGATGCATATCATATTTTGATATGCATATTATATTTTAAGTTGCATATCATTTTTTAATATGCATATCATATTTTAATATGCATATCATATTTTAATATGCATATCATATTTTAATATGCATATCATATTTTAATATGCATATCATATTTTAATATGCATATCATATTTTAATATGCATATCATATTTTAATATGCATATCATATTTTAATATGTATATTATATTTTTTAATATGCATATCATATTTTAATATGCATATCATATTTTAATATGCATATCATATTTTAATATGCATATCATATTTTAATATGCATAATTATATTTAATATGCATATCATATTTAATAGTATATCATATTTTAATATGCATATCATATTTTAATATGCATATCATATTTTAATATGCATATCATATTTTAATATGCATATCATATTTTAATATGCATATCATATTTTAATATGCATATCATATTTTAATATGCATATCATATTTTAATATGCATATCATATTTTAATATGCATATCATATTTTAATATGCATATCATATTTTAATATGCATATCATATTTTAATATGCATATCATATTTTAATATGCATATCATATTTTAATATGCATATCATATTTTAATATGCATATCATATTTTAATATGCATATCATATTTTAATATGCATATCATATTTTAATATGCATATCATATTTTAATATGCATATCATATTTTAATATGCATATCATATTTTAATATGCATATCATATTTTAATATGCATATTGATATTTTAATATGCATATCATATTTTAATATGCATATCATATTTATTATATATCATATTTTAATATATTATCATATTTAATATGCATATCATATTTTATTATGCATATCATATTTTAATATGCATATCGTATTTTAATATGCATATCGTATTTTAATATGCATATCGTATTTTATTATGCATATCATATTTTAATATGCATATCATATTTTAATATGCATAATATATTTAATATGCATATCATATTTTAATATGCATATCATATTTTAATATGCATATCATATTTTAATATGCATATCGTATTTTAATATGCATATCATATTTTAATATGCATATCATATTTTAATATGCATATCATATTTTAATATGCATATCGTATTTTAATATGCATATCGTATTTTAATATGCATATCGTATTTTATTATGCATATCATATTTTAATATGCATATCATATTTTAATATGCATATCGTTATGCATATCGTATTTTAATATGCATATCATATTTTAATATGCATATTTGTATTTTAATATGCATATCATATTTTAATATGCATATCATATTTTAATATGCATATCATATTCTAATATGCATATCGTATTCTAATATGCATATCGTATTTTAATATGCATATCGTGTATTTTTAATATGCATATCATATTTTAATATGCATATCATATTTTAATATGCATATCATATTTTAATATGCATATCATATTTTAATATGCATATCATATTTTGATATGCATATCATATTTTGATATGCATATCATATTTTGATATGCATATCATATTTTAATATGCATATCATATTCTAATATGCATATCATATTTTAATATGCATATCATATTTTAATATGCATATCATATTTTAATATGCATATCATATTTTAATATGCATATCATATTTTAATATGCATATCATATTTTAATATGCATAATATATTTTAATATGCATATCATATTTTAATATGCATATCATATTTTAATATGCATATCATATTTTAATATGCATATCATATTTTAATATGCATATCATATTTTAATATGCATATCATATTTTAATATGCATATCATATTTTAATATGCATATCATATTTTAATATGCATATCATATTTTAATATGCATATCATATTTTAATATGCATATCATATTTTAATATGCATATTACATTTTAATATGCATATCATATTTTAATATGCATATCATATTTTAATATGCATATCATATTTTAATATGCATATCATATTTTAATATGCATATCATATTTTAATATGCATATCATATTTCATCATGCATATCATATTTCATCATGCATATACATTATCATGCATATCATATTTATCATGCATATCATATTTTATCATGGATACCATATTTTATCATGCATAGGATAACTATTATACTCATAACATAATTTATCATACTCATAGAACAATCTATCGTATGGATAGAATTATTTATTATACTCATAGCATAATCTATCATACTCTTAGAACAATCTATCAAATGCATAGAATGATTTATTATACTCATCGCATAATATATTATACTCATCGCATAATATATTATACTCATCGCATAATATATTATACTCATCGCATAATTTATTATACTCATCGCATAATTTATTATACTCATCGCATAATTTATTATACTCATCGCATAATTTATTATACTCATCGCATAATTTATTATACTCATCGCATAATTTATTATACTCATCGCATAATTTATTATACTCATCGCATAATCTATTATACTCATCGCATAATTTATTATACTCATCGCATAATTTATTATACTCATCGCATAATTTATTATACTCATCGCATAATTTATTATACTCATCGCATAATTTATTATACTCATCGCATAATTTATTATACTCATCGCATAATCTATTATACTCATCGCATAATTTATTATACTCATCACATAATTTATTATACTCATAGAATTTTCATAGTCACCGCATGAATTATCATGCTCACCGCATGAATTTTCATATTCACAGCATGAATTCTCATACACAGCATAATTATGCATGTTCTGTGCATAATTTTACATACTCAGCATAATTTAGCATACTCACGGTATAATTTATCATACAACATAATCTATCATGCAACGTATTTTATCATACAACAAAAATATGAAAGATTTCCACAATATTAATAATATACTAAGCTGTTCCCATTATGTTCATCGAGCCATGTGTATAAAGCGATTGTAGAGTTGCCGATAGTATTTCATTTTTGATTTGCTGATTGAAAAAAAAGTTCCTTCACAATATATGAAAAAAGCAAGGGAATAAGGTGATTATAAAGTTTATAACTTTAAAAGATAAGGAAATTATTTCCACCTGATAACTGAAAAATAAATGTTGATTTTTGAGATAACGAAATTATTTTCACATGATTGGAAAATGGATGTACATTTTAAAAAAACCTATAGAGAAATAGTTAAACGTTATCAAATGTATTAGGTCAAACCTCCCTTGTTCCCAGTGCCTTTGGGCTGCCATTTGCGCGAGCTAAGGATCTCATTTGTATGACCGGGTTCCTTTAGGGCGGATTCACATATAAGATTAGGTCACTCCGTTACAACCATAGTTCATCATTGAAACTACTAGACACAACAATCGGTATGAGTATGAACATGATGTCTTTTGCTCGCTGGATCTTCTTTTGTCTGATTGCCTTTAGTGAAGGACTTCAGCCAGACTTACCTGTGAAACAGTGTCAAGATGAATATTCCTTGGTCACTTTGACAAGTACTCGACTACAAGTCATCACCGTCTTCCCGACCATCACTCTCCTGGATGTTTCACCTACTTATGTTAGCATCACGACCACGGACTGTGTACCCTATACTGTCACTCACACGGAAACGGTCTCCCAGTACAGGGCTCCACAGCTGGCTTACTCCACACACTACGTTACGGAGCTGAAGATCAAAGAGAAGAATCGGGCATACACTTCTACTAGCTATCAACCCGAAACCATCAGCATCACATACTCAGCTACCGACGTTGAGGAGCACGTGACACAAGTTGTGGGGACAACTACGTCGACGTCTGTATCGACAGTATCTGTCGTTAAGACCGTTTCCACTGCCATTGCGACGACTGTAACATACACTGAAGTTGATGTCGTCAACTCCTTCACATATTTACCAGTTTATGTAACTACCACCATGACTAACGCTTGGCCAATCCTCAAGACAGTTTACCAGACGGAATACGTGAAAGAAGCAGTCGATTACGTGACAACGGTTATCGATACATCCACAGTATACCACTGTCATAATGGTTATGAATATTGATATCAATAAAACATTTACTTCATATGCAATTTACTTTACATACCTTAAAGTAGTTTTTACGAATCAGAAGTGGGTTAATGCTCAAATACATATAGCATTGGTTTATTATGCATATAGGATAATGTATCATACTAATATAACAGTATCTATGATATGTATAACATAATTTATTATATACGTAGCATAATTTACCATATGCATAGCATAATTTACCATATACATAGCATAATTTACCATATGCGTAGCATAATTTTTTATACTCATAGTGTAATTTCTTATACTCATAACGTAATTTCTTATACTCATAACATAATTTCTTATACTCATAACGTAATTTCTTATACTCATAGCAGAATTTCTTATACTCATAGCGTAATTTCTTATACTCATAGCATATACATAGGATAATTTATCATATACATAGGATAATTTATCATATACATAGGATAATTTATCATATACATAGGATAATTTATCATATACATAGGATAATTTATCATATACATAGGATAATTTATCATATACATAGGATAATTTATCATATACATAGGATAATTTATCATATACATAGGATAATTTATCATATACATAGAATAATTTATCATATACATAGAATAATCTATCATATAAATAAAATAATTGTTTATACTCATAGAATAATTTATCATGTGCATAGAATAATTGTTTATACTCATAGAATAATTCATCATATGCATATAATGATATATTATACTCGTAGCATAATTTATCATTCGCATAGAATATTTTTTTTATACTCATAGCATAATTCATCACATGCATAGAATTATTTATTCTCATAGCATTATCTATCATATGCATAAAATAATTTATTATACTCATAGCAGAATCTATCATGCATAGAATGGTTTATAATTTATCATACTTATTGCAAAATTAATCATAATAGTAGTATAGCTTATACTCATCAAATAATTATTATACAGAATAATTTACCATACTCATAGTATAATGTATCATACCGAATAATTGATCAAACTCATAGTATAATATATCATACAGAATAATCGATTATACTCAAAGCATGCTTTACCATTCTCAAATCATAATTCATCATATTCAAAGTATGATATATCATACTCGAAGCATAATTTATCATATTCAAAGCATAATATATTATACACTTTGAATTCTAATACTACAGCATGGAATTCTCATGCAGCATGAATTTTCATACTACAGCATGATTTCACGGCATAAATTCTTATACTCACAGCATGAATTCTCATACTCTCATCATGCACCGTAATTTATCATACAACAAAAATATGAAAGATTTCACATCATAAATGATATACAAGACTGTACCCATTATGTCCATCGAGCCATGTGTATAAAATAACAGAGATTGTCGATGGTATTTCATTGTAGATTTGCTGATTGAAAAAGAAAGTTCCTTCACACTATATGAAAAAAACAACGAAAGTATGACTGCTCTCACTATATTCAAGAAAGCAAAGGAATATGGTGATTATAAAGTGATGAACTTTAAAAGATAAGAAAATTATTTCTACCTGATAACTGAAAAATAAATGTTGATTTTTGAGATAACGAAAGGATTTCCACATGATGATTGGAGAATTGATGTACCTTGCAAAACCTATGGAGAAATAGTTAAACGTCATCGAATGTTAAAGCTCCCTTGTTCCCAGTGACTTTGGGCTGGCATTAGCGCGAGCTAAGGATCTCATTTGTATGACCGTGTTCCTTTAGGGCGATTCACATATAAGATTAAGTCACTACGTCACAACCATAGTTCATCATTGAAACTACTAGACACAACAATCAGTATGAGTTTGAATATGATGTCTTTTGTTCGCTGCGTGTTCTTTTGTCTGCTTGCATCAAGTGAAGGACTTCAGCCAGACTTACCTGTGAAACAGTGTCAAGATGAATATTCCTTGGTCACTTTGACAAGTACTCGACTACAAGTCAACACCGTCTTCCCCACCATCACTCTTCTGGATGTTTCACCTACTTATGTTAGCATCACGACCACGGACTGTGTACCCTATACTGTCACTCACACGGAAACGGTCTCCCAGTACAGGGCTCCACAGCTGGCTTACTCCACACACTACGTTACGGAGCTGAAGATCAAAGAGAAGAATCGGGCATACACTTCTACTAGCTATCAACCCGAAACCATCAGCATCACATACTCAGCTACCGACGTTGAGGAGCACGTGACACAAGTTGTGGGGACAACTACGTCGACGTCTGTATCGACAGTATCTGTCGTTAAGACCGTTTCCACTGCCTTTACAACGACTACGACATACACTCAAGTTGATGTCGCCAGGTCCTTCACATATTTACCAGTTTATGTAACTACCACCATGACTAACGCTTGGCCAATCCTCAAGACAGTTTACCAGACGGAATACGTGAAAGAAGCAGTCGATTACGTGACAACGGTTATCGATACATCCACAGTATACCATTGTCATAATGGTTATGAATATATATATCAATAAAATATTTTCGTCATATCCAATTTACATATTTTATCACGCATATCATATTTTATTAGCCATACCATATTTTATCATGCATACAATATTTTATCATGCATACAATATTTTATCATGCATACAATATTTTATCATGCATACAATATTTTATCATGCATACAATATTTTATCATGCATAGCATATTTTATTAGGCATAACATATTTCATCTGGCATATCATATTTTATCATGCATAGCATAATATATTAGGCATAACATATTTTAACAGGCATAGCATATTTTATCGAATGCATAGCATTTCTTATCCTATGTATACATATTCTATCCTATACATAGCATATTTTATCCTATGCATAGCATATTCTATCCCATACATGGCATATTCTATCCCATACATGGCATATTTTATCCTATGCATAGCATATGTTCCCCTATGCATATACATATTTTATCCTATGTATAGCCTATTTCATCCTATGCATAACATTTTTCATCCTATGCATAGCATATCTTCTCCTATGCATAGCAAATTTCATCCTATGCATAGCATATCTTATCCTATGCATATCATATTCTATCCTATACATAGCATATTCTATATCATGCTTAGCATATCTTATCTCATACATAGCATATCTTATCATGCATAACATAGTTTATCCTATGAATAACATATTTTATCCTATGCATAACATATTTTATCCTATGCATAACATATTTTATCCTATGCATAACATATTTTATCCTATGTATAACATATTTTATCCTATGCATAACATATTTTATACATAACATATTTTATCATGCATAGCATGTTCTATCATGCATATCATATCTAATCATGACTAGCATATTCTATCATGCATAGCATATTTTATCATATACATAACATATTTTATCATGCATAGCATATTTTATCATATGCATAACATATTTTATCATATGCATAACATATTTTATCATATGCATAACATATTTTATCATATGCATAACATATTGTATCCTATGCATAGCATAATTTATCATGCATAACATATTTTATCATGCATAGCATATTTTATCATGCATAACATATTTTATAATGCATAGCATATTTTATCATGTATAGCATATTTTATCATGCATAGCATATTCTATCATATGCATAGCATATTTTATCCTGTGCATAGCATATTTCATGCTATGCATAGCATATTTTATCCTATGCATAGCATATTTCATCCTATGCATAACATATTCCATCCTATGCATAGCATATTTCATCCTATGCATAGCATATTTTATCCTATGCATAGCATATTTTATCCTATGCATAGCATATTTTATCCTATGCATAGCATATTTCATCCTATGCATAGCATATTTTATCCTATGCATAGCATATTTTATCCTATGCATAGCATAGTTTACCCTATGCATTGCATATTTCATCCTATGCATAACATATTTCATCCTATGCATAATATATTTCATAATATGCATAGCATAGTTTGTCCTATGCATAGCATAGTTTATCCTATTCATAGCATATTTCATCCTATTCATAGCATATTTCATCCTATTTATAGCATGTTATATCATGCATAGCATATTTTATCATGCACAACATATTTTATCATGCATAGCATATTTTATCATGCATAGCATATTTCATCATGCATAGCATATTTTAACATGCATAGCATAGTTTATCCTATTCAGAGCATATTTCATCCTATTTATAGCATGTTTTATCATGCATAACATATTTTATCATGCACAGCATATTTTATCATGCATAGCATATTTTATCATGCATAGCATATTTTATCATGCATAGCATATTTTATCATGCATAGCATATTTTATCATGCATACCATATTTGATCATGCATACCATATTTTATCATGCATAGGATATTTTATCATGCATAGCATATTTTATCATGCATAGCATATTTTATCATGCATAGCATATTTTATCATGCATGTCATATTTTATCATGGATACCATATTCTATCATGCATAGGATAATTTATTATACTCATAGCATAATTTATCATACTCATAGAACAATCTATCATACTCATAGAACAATCTATCATATTCATAGAATGATTTATTATACTCATAGCATAATTTATCATACTCATAGAACAATCTATCAAATGCATAGAATGATTTATTATACTCATCGTATAATGTATTATACTCATCGCATAATTTATTATACTATCGTATAGTTTATTATACTCATCGCATAATGTATTATACTCATCGCATAATTTAATATACTGATCGCATTATTTATTATACTCATCGCATAATTTCTTATACTCATTGCATAATTTATTATACTCATCGCATAATTTATTATACCCATCGCATAATCTATTATACCCATCGCATAATCTATTATACTCATCGCATAATCTATTATACTCATCGCATAATTTATTATACTCATCGCATAATCTATTATACCTATCGCATAATTTATTATACTCATCGCATAATTTATTATACCTATTGTATAATTTATTATACTCATCGCATAATTTATTATACTCATCGCATAATTTATTATACTCATCGCATAATTGATTATACTCATCGCATAATTGATTATACTCATCGCATAATTGATTATACTCATCGCATAATTCATTATACTCATTGCATAAATTATTATACTCATCGCATAATTTATTATACTCATAGAATTTTCATAGTCACCGCATGAATTTTCATATTCACAGCATGAATTCTCATATTCACAGCATGAATTCTCATACTCAGCATAATTTAGCATACTCACAGTATAATTTATTCTACAACATATTTCATCATGCAACGTAATTTGTCATACAACAAAAAGATGAAAGATTTCCACATCATAAATGATATACAAGACTGCACCCATTATGTTCATCGAGCCATGTGTATAAAGCGATTGTAGAGTTGCCGATGGTATTTCATTGTAGATTTGCCGATTGAAAAAGAAAGTTCCTTCACACTATATGATAAAAATAAAGCCTGACTGTTCTCACTATATTCAATAAAGCATAGGAATAAGTCGATTATAAAGTTATTAACTTTAAAAGATAAGGAAATTATTTCCACCTGATAACTGAAAAATAAATGTTGATTTTTGAGACAACGAAATGATTTCCACATGATGATTGGAGAATTCATGTAAATTTTGAAAAACCTATGGAGAAATGGTTAAACGTCATCGAATGTATTTTATTAAACCTCCCTTGTTCCCAGTGACTTTGGGCTGGCATTAGAACGAGCTAAGGATCTCATTTGTATGACCGGGTTCCTTTAGGGCGAATTCACATATAAGATTAGGTCACTCCGTTACAACCATAGTTCATCATTGAAACTACTAGACACAACAATCGGTATGAGTATGAATATGATGTCTTTTGCTCGCTGGACTTTCTTTTGTCTGATTGCCTTTAGTGAAGGACTTCAGCCAGACTTACCTGTGAAACAGTGTCAAGATGAATATTCCTTGGTCACTTTGACAAGTACTCGACTACAAGTCAACACCGTCTTCCCGACCATCACTCTCCTGGATGTTTCACCTACTTATGTTAGCATCACGACCACGGACTGTGTACCCTATACTGTCACTCACACGGAAACGGTCTCCCAGTACAGGGCTCCACAGCTGGCTTACTCCACACACTACGTTACGGAGCTGAAGATCAAAGAGAAGAATCGGGCATACACTTCTACTAGCTATCAACCCGAAACCATCAGCATCACATACTCAGCTACCGACGTTGAGGAGCACGTGACACAAGTTGTGGGGACAACTACGTCGACGTCTGTATCGACAGTATCTGTCGTTAAGACCGTTTCCACTGCCTTTACAACGACTACGACATACACTCAAGTTGATGTCGTCAGCTCCTTCACATATTTACCAGTTTATGTAACTACCACCATGACTAACGCTTGGCCAATCCTCAAGACAGTTTACCAGACGGAATACGTGAAAGAAGCAGTCGATTACGTTACAACGGTTATCGATACATCCACAATATATCACTGTCATAATGGTTATGATTATTGATATCAATAAAATATTTACTTCATATGCAATTTACATTACATACCTTAAAGTTCTTTTTTACGAGTCAGAAGTGGGTTAATGCTCAAATACATATAGCATGGTTTATTACGCATATAGTATAATGTATTATACCTATAGCATTATCTATAATATGTGTAGCATAATTTAACATATGTATCATTATTTATGATATGTATAGAATTATTTATGATATGTATAGAATTATTTATGATATGTATAGAATTATTTATGATATGTATAGAATTATTTATGATATGTATAGAATTATTTATGATATGTATAGAATTATTTATGAAATGTATAGAATTATTTATGAAATGTATAGAATTATTTATGATATGTATAGAATTATTTATGATATGTATAGAATTATTTATGATATGTATAGAATTATTTATGATATGTATAGAATTATTTATTATACTCATAGCAAAATTTATCAAGCTTCTACCAGAATTAATCATAATATTAGTATAGATTATACTCACCAAATAATTACCCAATAGTTTATCACACTCATAGTATAATGTATCATACCGAATAATTTATCATACTCATAGTTTGATATATGATACCAAAGCATAAATTATCCTACTCAAAGCATAATCTATTATACTCAAAACGTAAATTATCCTACTTAAAGCATAATTTATCCTACTCAAAGCATAATTTATCCTACTCAAAGCATAATTTATCATATTCAAAGAATAATTAAATTGAATTAATAAATCTTCTACGTGTGAGTGATATATATATATGTGCACTCGCCCGCGTTTGTGTGTGCGTGTATGTGTGTAAAGAATATCATATAAACAGAAAGTGAGAAAACGAAAGCGAAAAAAGGAGTGTAAGTGTAAGAAACAAAAAGGCGAAACAATAGGAAACGAAAGAGCTCTGTTCAGCCACAACCAAAGCCATAACTCCCGCGTCCCCAAAAGCCTTTGGTAAACGAAGGGGGGATAATTGTAGGCTGCCTGAAAGATACATAAACTCCTTACAAAATGTTATCGAATTCCACAAACTACGTCTAAATACGTATGCGCCTATTGCCGTTTATCTGTTCCTGTTACAAGGTTTAGATTCTATTTTTTCTGTACTATTATCATAAGTGTTATCACTAACAACAATGATAGTAGTGATATAATCATTATCATTATTGTAATCATTATTATTATCATTATTATAATCATTATTATTATCATTATCATTATTATAATCATTATTATGATCATTACTATTATCATTTTTATAATCATTTTTATAATCATTATAATCATCATTATCATCATTATCATCATTATCATCATTATCATCATTATCATCATTATCATCATTATCATCATTATCATCATTATCATCATTATAATCATTATAATCATTATAATCATTATTATCATCATTATAATCATTATTATTATCATCATTATAATCATTATTATTATCATCATTATAATCATTATTATTATCATCATTATAATCATTATTATTATCATCATTATAATCATTATTATTATCATCATTATAATCATTATAATTATCATTATTATAGTCATTATTATTATCATTATGATCATTATCATAATCAATATTTTAATCATTATCATCATAATTATTAAAATTGTTTTTATAATTATCATAATTAATATTAGCACATTACATTAACGTTACTAATATTATAATTATTATCATCGTCTTCCTTATCATTATTAGTTTTTTCATTATCATTCCTGTTATTGTTATCCTCATAGTTACAGATACTATTGTAATTGATTACAGTCCTATTCTTTATTTTATCTTCCTGTAATAAATTTCACACAAATTTCTCACTTTGCATTATTACCATGATGATAAGATATAAATAATGCAAATAAACAAACTCTCTCTACATCACAAAAGCAAGGTACATTTCGGCCCAGATTACTTTTTTTCTCAATTCTTTAACCACTGCTATAAGAAAGTTGATATTGCCAGGTGTGTGCAATTTTTCATTATTATAGCTATGGCTTCATCAAAAATACGACCATGATATTTTTCGTCATCAGAGTATGATTACACCAGAATAATTATTTCATCAGTGTGACCCCTTTTAACAACGTAAACTTCAGAGGAACTGGGAATAAAACAAATCCACACTGAACAGTGCATGTATGCATACACTCCCGTCGATAATAGGTTAATGCAGTAATATGGAATAATATAAATTATAACCATAATTTTTTTATATAATAGCTTGGGCACTCAGGGCCAAAGCTTGTTGGCTCCTTAGGCTTAGCCTATTTAGCCTTTTGAGTAATTCTCTTAGCAATACCCTCTTGTGGCCTATGCACCCACGCCCCCTTTTCCTTTGTATCATAATTTATCATCATATTCGAATTATAATAGATCATATTCGAATTATAATTGATCATATTCAAATCACAATTTATCATAAACAAATCATAATTTATCATAATCAAAGCATAATTTATCATATTCAAAGCATAATTTATCATATTCGAATCATAATTTATCATATTCGAATCATAAATCACCATATTCGAATCATAAATCACCATATTCGAATCATAAATCACCATATTCGAATCATAAATCACCATATTCAAATAATAATTTATCATAATCAAAGCAGACCTTTATTTATGATACCCAAAGCATGATTTATCATATTCAAAGCAGAATTCATCATACACAGAGCACAATTTATCATATAAAATCTTAATGTATCATATTCAAAGCAGAATTCATCATACACAGAGCACAATTTATCATATAAAATCTTAATGTATCATATTCAAAGCAGAATTCATCATACACAGAGCACAATTTATCATATAAAATCTTAATGTATCATATTCAAAGCATAATTGATCATATTCAAAGCATAATTGATCATATTCAAAGCATAATTTATCATATTCAGACCTTAATTTATCATACCCAAAGCATAATTTATCATATTCAGACCTTAATTTATCATACCCAAAGCATAATTTATCATATTCAAAGCATAATTAATCATACACAGAGCACAATTTATCATACAAAAGATTAAAGTATCATATTCAAAGCATGATTTACCATATTCAAAGCATGATTTACCATATTCAAAGCATGATTTACCATATTCAAAGCATGATTTACCATATTCAAAGCATGATTTACCATATTCAAAGCATGATTCATATTCAAACCATATTCATATTCAAAGCATAATTTATCATACTCAAAGTTCAACTTATCACACTCAAAGTACAATTTGTCATAGTCAAAGCATAATTTATCATACTCAAAGTTCAACTTATCACACTCAAAGTACAATTTGTCATAGTCAAAGCATAATTTATCGTACTCAAAGTGTAATCTATCATGAATTCTCATACTCACAACATGAATTTTCATACTCACAACATGAATTTTCATACTCACAACATGAATTTTCATACTCACAACATGAATTTTCATACTCACAACATGAATTTTCATACCTACAGCATGATTTCTCATACTCACAGCATTTCTCATACTCAGCATGAATTCTCATACTCCAGCATTAATTCTCATATCCACAGCATAAATTCTCATACTCACACCATGAATTTTCATACCTACAGCATGATTTCTCATACTCACAGCATGAATTGTCATATTCACAGCATGCATTCTCATACTCACACCATGAATTTTCATACTCACACCATGAATTTTCATACCTACAGCATGATTTCTCATACACACACCATGAATTTTCATACTCACACCATGAATTTTCATACTCACACCATGAATTTTCATACCTACAGCATGATTTCTCATACTCACACCATGAATTCTCATATTCACACCATGAATTCTCATATTCACACCATGAATTCTCATATTCACACCATGAATTTGCATACTCACAGCATGAATTCTCATACTCACAGCATGAATTCTCATACTCACAGCATGAATTCTCATACTCACAGCATGAATTCTCATACTCACAGCATG
The DNA here is from genome assembly GCA_017312705.2 of Penaeus japonicus. NCBI lineage: Eukaryota > Metazoa > Arthropoda > Malacostraca > Decapoda > Penaeidae > Penaeus > Penaeus japonicus. Next base: position 332,780 of record BOPN01000789.1, read on the forward strand.
AAGTGTGTGTATACGCACACGCACACACACACACACACATATATATATATATATATATATATATATATATATATATATATATATATATATATATATATGTATATATATATATTTATATATATATATATATATATATATATATATATATATATATATATATATATATATATATATATATATATATATATATATATATATATATATATATATATATATCTATGTATGTATATATATATATATATATATATATATATATATATATATATACTCATTTATTTGTTGATTTATTGATTGATTTATATATATATATATTTGTATGTATGTATGTATCTATATGTATATAAAGAAGATAATAAGATGCAGCAAGGGAAAGGAAGATTGTTTGAAGAAAAAAGAATAAGAAAAAAAAATGAATGACGAGTGAAGAATGAAGCAATGAAGGAAATATAGATAAATGAAAATATACGAAAGTGCAGATGTAAACGCAGAAAGGAGACGACAGTCTTTGCTAAAATTATTACCCTAATGAGCACAAAACATGGGAAGCAGACACATTATCCCATAGCATCCACATCACTTGTGAAAAGACAGTAGTGGAATTTGAACAGGAGTTTGAATCTTTAGAAAGTATAGAAGTGAATGCAAAAATATATTAATTGATTGAAGCTTCTATGGTGTACAGGGCGGAAGGACAGACATCCACTAAAAGAAAAACGAGAGATAATAGAAATACAGGAGTTTAATTAATACACTTCGCTGGATAAATGGAATCACGAACAAGAGCAGGATTGAACACATGTATGGGCATCGTAGGTTGCAAGTACCAAAAACAAATAAGAAAAGTCAAGAGAGGGTTGCAGTGGAAGAGAAAAAGGATTATGTAGGACGGAGAATGTGGTAATTAGATCTGCCTCGGCCGAAAAAGGAGACTCGAGACCAAAAGTAAACGAGAGACACGCAGGTGCTCCTTTTCTTCTTACTTTTTCTTCTCTCTCTCTCACTTCCCTCTTCTAGGATGATAATAGTAGCTGACAAAAGTATTGTGTATATCACTGGTCATATGGTCAGTTTTATTTATGAATGCTTGGAACCAAAGAAAAATACAAACTCTCTCAGAAATACAATGTTTATTTGTGTAGCAAAAGTTACCATAGTGATGAGAACGATAGAAACAAAAGGTTAGAGATTCATAGTTCAAATAACACTTTTGTAATTCTAGTATACAAATCATCTAAGTATAAGTCTGGTAATGATAGTTGTGATCATAATGATAAGAATAAGAATAATGATGAAAGTACTATTAATAATAATGATGATGATAAAAGTATTATTAATAATGATTATGATGATAAAAGTATAATCAAGATAATAATGATGATGAAAGTATTATTGATAATGATGATGATGAAATATTGATGCTAAAAGCATTATCAATAATATGGATGAAAATAAAATATTGATGATAAACACAATAATGATGATAGTATAATGATGAGGATATAATGATGTTGACAGTAATAATAATCACAATAAAGGTAATTAATATCATGATAATGACATTTAAAATCATACTGGTAAAACTAATAGAGTTAACACAAATAATTGTAATAGTAATAATAATAATGATATTAATAATAGTAGTATTAGCAATAACAAGGATGATAAAGTCAACATCACTACTACTATTACCACTA
>BOPN01000789.1:351818-356818 GCA_017312705.2 Penaeus japonicus
ACATAGTCTCGGAAGAGATAAGTATGACTATAATATTTAATAGTTTCAGGAAATGTACATGTGCATAATGCCGAGAGGAATATTACTATTTTACTTTCTTCTTTTCTTCTTTGAAATGGTAAATTTACACACTGTGTTGCAAGAGAATATTCCATGCAGTTCCAAGAATCCTCAAAAAAATGATGTGAAGGAAAAATAAAACTCGGTTGAAACAAATTGAATGGGCGAGGAAGAGAAAGGGAAGAAAGGGAACACAGACACGACAATAATATTATCATTATCTCTTACTATTATTATTATCTTTATGATTATCATTATTATCCTATTTATTATATCATCGTTATTATTATCAATATTGATATTTTTACTAATATCGTTATTATTATCATTATCATCATTATGATATTGTTTGTGTTAATGGTATCATGATTATTTGAATTATTGTTTCCATTATTCACGCTATTAACATTGTTATCATTATTATCAATATTACTGCTATTAATATTATCGTTATCATTAATTTTATTATCATTATCATCATCGCTATTATTATTGTTATTGTTACTACCATCAATATCACTATCATTCAAATTAGTATGATCATTATCATCATTGTCATCTTCTGAAATGTCATTAATAACATTATGATATTGTTTGTTTGTTTGTTTGTTTTTGTAATTACTACTCTTACCGATAACATTATTACTATTACTATTGTTATCTTTATTGTTATTATCAGCATCACTATTTTTTATCACTTTTATTGTCATTATCATCATTATTATCATACTCATTTTTATTCCTCTGACACTTTTCTCATGCTCTTCCTAACACTTTTGACTTAAACATAACCAACAAAAACACTCCCTCACACAGAAACACTCATTCACACACATATACACTGATACTCATGTATGTGTATATATGTGTGTATTGTTTGTTGAGTGTGTGTTTGTGTGTGTGTGTGTGTGTTTGTGTGCGTGTGTGTGTTTGAGTGTGTATGTGTGCTTGTGTGTGTGTGTTTGTGTATGTGTGTTTGTGTGTGTGTGTGTATGTGTGTGTGTGTACCTATTTATCTATTCGCTAGTATCACGCAAGGGATAGAAGGAAAGTCTGATGTTTGCTAATATAGAGTTTTCGACATGTTACAAAAGTAATTTTATCATATGTCTCTCGGATGTGTTGCTTAAGGATATGAATAATGTAAATGATAAATACGTTTCACTAAAAACAATGATAATGTCTTATCTGGTTTGTTATTGTAGAACAGGATTTTGTGCCAGATGGTCAGACGCTTGATATCATTTTATGTTTCCTCTTCTTCTCTGATTAATAAGCACACTCACACACACACACGAATATACACATATACACAAACAAATAAACACACACACACGAATAAACATATACACACAAACAAATAAACACATACACACACGAATAAACACATGCACACAAACAAATAAACACACACACACACACGAATAAACACATACACACAAACAAATAAACACACACACACACGAATAAACATATACACATACACGAATAAACACATACACACAAACACACTTACACACACAATCAAACACACACACATGCATGCACATATATATGGGTATATATCTATATATCTATCTGAGTATATATATGAACTTATTCATATAAACTCACAAAAAGGCGTACAAAATATATAATACATGCAGTCATGTTACCAATATAAATGTCGGGTATATAAAATTTAGGGAAACCATTTTGTATATCAAATTATAATCGAAACAGGAAAGACCATCTAAAACGTTAACTTCAGCTTACCATAAACAAGATAAAATATCACACACAGAATTACCACATCCCCGGGATGTGCTTTTCTCTCTCTTTCTTTCTCTTTCCCTTTCTCTCTCTTTCTTTCTCTTTCCCTTTCTCTCTCTTTCTTTCTCTTTCCCTTTCTCTCTCTTTCTTTCTCTTTCCCTTTCTCTCTCTTTCTTTCTCTTTCTCTTTCTCAATCTTTCTCTTTCTCTTTCTCAATCTTTCTCTTTCTTACTCTTTTTCTCTTCCTCTCTCTCTCTCTCTCTGTCTCTATCTATCTTTCCCAATCAGTAAATGTATATTCCCTTTTATCTAGAGAAATGTAAATACAATATCGATTCATGTAAATTGCCTCAGCTACACCATTCTGATTTGTTGACGCCGCTGCAGCCGGGGACAGAATAATACTCATCCCCCATTTGTTCTCGACTTATAAGACATAATAATAATAATGCCCACAACTCAAACGCGAGGGGGGGAAGGGGGTGATGGGGGGGGGCCCTTTTTTGCACATATATCAAAGTGAATGTGCATGAGTCCCTTCCTGCGAGACCTTGAAGCGGAGTTCCCCTTCACCAGAGGCAGCAATACGACTTTAAGAGGATCTGCGGGACTGTCGCTTTGCTGACCAAAAACAAAACGACAAAAACATTTGTTTGATATTAGGCGTTTGTGTTCACTTCATTCACCAAACAGCAGCGGTGGAGAGGGAGCTTTTATTGTGCTGTGGTTTGTTGTGGTGGTCGTTATGGTGACAGTGGTGGTAACGGTGGTGTGCAGTCGTGGTGGTAACGGTGGTGTGCAGTCGTGGTGGTAACGGTGGTGTGATATCAGTGGTGGTAACGGTGGTGTGGTGTCGTAGTGTTAACAGTAATGTGGTGTCGTGGTAGTAACGGTAGTGTTGTGGTTGCGATATCGGTTTTCTGTTGTGGTGGCAACGGTGGTATTCTGTGGTGGTAACGGTAATCTATTGGTTGCGATATCGGTTTTCTGTTGTGGTGGCAACGACGGTATGCTGTGGTGGTAACTGTGATTATAATAGCGCTCGGTCATGGTGGTAACAGTGGTGTTCAGTCGGCTGTTCTGTCGTGGTGGAAAAATGTGAAGGCATTATTGCTGAAGAAAGTATGATACAATTATCCTCGCAATGACGCTCATTGAAACGTTCCAATTAATAGGCACATTAGTGGCAATCAGTAACTACGGGGTATTGTTTTCTTCATGGGCTGGGTATCATTTGTATTTCTTCTTCAGTTTTAAAACATGCACATATTTATACATATATATATATATATATATATATATATATATATATATATATATATATATATATATATATATATGTATATATATATATATGTATGTATACGTGTGTGTGTGTGTGTGTTTGTGTGTGTGTTTGTTTGTGTGTGTGTGTTTGTGTTTATACAGGGTGTGTTTATAGATATATATGTATAGACAGAGCTATACGAGTTACGACGAAAATAAAAATCAAGGCCATGATAACCATTTTTCCTTTTCAGACGTTTTGAAAGCGTCCGTCGCCATCAGCTGTGCTCCAGGGAAACATGGACGCAGCTGATGCCATGTTTAGAACTGGATGGCCGAGTTGCAAATCAAACTTCAGGTAACAAAAAAAGGGAAATTTGATAAAGGAAACTGAAAAAATAGAGATTAAAATAAAAAAACAAACCTAACCTAACCTAACCTTCATAAGAAAATAATAAGATATATGTCGTCTTATGTACATGTATAAGAAATTATATCTTAACATTTCCCTTAATTGTTTGCGGGTTGAAATACTTAAATGTCTAAGGCATAGCACTGTGACACACTTTGTTTCTCTAGGAACACGTGGAAATTTGATAGGCTGGTCTAATTTGTGTGTGTGTGTGTGTGTGTGTGTAGAGCTGTTTGTCAAGAATGGAAGGGGTCACAGTGAGGCCCCTTTGTTATTTTATGTTTTAATCGGAACTTTTTACAGATATTACTTCTTGGCAGGTCTCTAGCGCCGCGCTCATTCAGTATTGTACCCGGTCGGTCAGTATGTGCAGAGACATATACACCGACCCACCCACAAACACACACACACACAAACAGATATATATACACAATAGTATACAAAGCAACAAAAGTACCTCAAGATTATAGAGAAAGGTGGATTTACAGAAACAAACAAGTGTGTGTGTGTGTGTGTATACATATGTGTATGTGTGTGTGTGTGTGCGTGCGTGCGTGTGTGTATATGTATGTGTGGGTGCGTGCGTGCGTGTGTGTGTATATGTATATGTGTGTCTGTGTGTGTGTGTGTGTATGTGTGTATATATATATATATATATATATATATATATATATATATATATATATATATATACATATATACATATAAGACTCCTACTACACTTTGAAACCTATATTAGTGACGCCCTAATGTGTAGACTTCATTTCATCTTTCGGCCATTTTCTGCCAAAGAGTTCGCTGGAACAGGATGTCACGAGCCAGTAGCCTCGCCGTCCCCCTGAGCAGCAGACGTTCCCTCAGTGAGGTCACGTGAGTATGAGTCTGCGTCCTTAATCTGAGATTAATCTTCACATATTTCACACAAAGGACAAATCTGACATTAGCGTTATTTTGCTGTCTCACATAACTTGTTGAGGGAATTTTAGTTATGTATTTGTATTTGGTTTCACACTAAAGAGAAAATACATTCTCGTAGAACCTTTCTGAATCAAACAGACTTACGGAACATTTTCAAGTATAAATACGATTACGATGTTAGACAAGGAAATTGTTGGCATGCCTTAATTTCATTATTATTATTATTGTTGTTGTTGTTGTTACCATTATAATCATTATTATTTTAAAAAATCCAAATGTAATTCTGATATGATGTTTGGTACATCTATCTTGAAGGTAGACACAGTTAAGGTAAATAAGCCTTTACGAGACTTTCTATTACAATTTTGTTAAGACTGTTGTTTAATTCATTCTGTCACATTGAACTTATCAGACAAGTTCAACAGGAAGTATGTGGTGATATGGCAGATGCTTCACAAACCTACAAATGGCAATATCTTCAAATTGATATGAAACAATCTTTAAACTGTCGACACTACGGAAGATAAATTCTCGAATATGTGCAATTGTCAGAAGGGAAAAACTTCAAAATAGTGAAACTTTCAAACCATGA
>BOPN01000789.1:384696-387196 GCA_017312705.2 Penaeus japonicus
GAGAGAGGGAGGGAGTTTAGGAGGGAGGGAGGGAGGGAGAGAGGGAGGGAGGGGGGAAGGGGGGAGTTTGGGAGGGAGGGAGGGAGGGAGAATGGGAGGGAAGGAGAGAGAGAGGGAGGGAGGGAGGGAGAGAGAGAGAGAGAGAGAGAACGAGAACTTGTACGAAAAGGAGAAATAGAAATAGATATAGAAAGAGAGAGAGAGAGAGAGAGAGAGAGAGAGAGAGAGAGAGAGAGAGAGAGAGAGAGAGAGAGAGAGAGAGAGAGAGAGAGAGAGAGAGAGAGATATAAGGAATCAGAGAGGGAGAGAAGGGAACGCATACCTGCCCAACCTTATCATCTAAAATTATCTCTCTACATACATTTATCGGTGTTGATCTTCTTATCGCATTCGTTGCAGTATAGCTTGCAATATGTTGTGTATAAATATAAACACATCTTCCCATCATCTTTTTTATAATTTCTCTAAGATTGGTGATGGATTCTGCGCAGAGTTGGCCATAATTTTACGGTAATTAGTTCAAGTTGAGGATTTTTTTTTTTTTTTTTTTTTTTTTTTTAGGGGGGGAGGAGGTTGGAATGCTTTTTGTTTAATTCTTCCATTAGAATTTTCTCTTTTTAGTAGTGTTCATTATATACGACAATGGTGTGTGTGTGGGCGTGTGTGTGTGTGTGTGTGTGTGAAAAAAATGATGACATCAACAAAACAGCAAAAAAGAATTACCATTGACTTTAGTGATTGACCCAGAGGCCTATGGCGTCACTTGGGCCGACATACAGGTGATATGAGGCTTCAGAATTGCATTTTAATTTCCTGTTGACGGACGCTGACAGTATTGGAATCTCCTTCATACTTGAAAGTCGTGGGAGTGTTATAACGATGTGGCCACATCGAAAATAGACAGAGAGAGAGAGAGAGAAAGAAAAGAGGAGAACATGGGAGTGAAATTTCAATTACAAAGAATGCATACTCATTATATACAATTGCGTGCATATCGAAGACAGATGCATGGTGTTGTTTTTTGTTGTTTTTTTCAACAGACTGTTGCATCTTCTGAACGACATTATCTCTTTTTTGCAATTTCACAATATCTTGGCTTTATTTTTATATCTTTCCTTGTTTTTTTTCGTTTTGTTTTGTTTTGTTTTTGTTTTTGTTTTTGTTTTTTTACGGAAAACTATCAAGTAGATAGCAATCATTCTTCTAGTTAACGTTGTTATTTTTAATAGTAGAATCCATCGACTTTTCATGGGCTTATCAGACAATAACAAAAAGTATCTTTAAGTTTAACAGAAGCTGATTCATGTAAGAGAAATGTCGTTTAAGGGTGTGTCACACTAACACGTTTTCCGTTGACCTCTATTGCCGTATCTCTTAAAGCCGTCATTTTCATGATTCCCACCGTTACACTACACAAAAGAACCACTGAGCAAGTCATGTTATAGAACACATGTAAACAAACAGGATATGGCTCGAACGCAGACTCAGGCGGTTTCGATTCTTCTAAACTCAAACAGCTCTGACGAATATTTCTACACAGACAACTTATAGCACAATTATTATACCACATTTCATTATACATATAGCTCGTTTCATTATACATATAGCTCATTTCATTATACATATAGCTCATTTCATTATACATATAACTCATTTCATATAGCCAATTTCATTATATGGTATAACACATTTTATTATACATATTACATATTTCATTATACATATAGCTCTTTTCATCATAAATATAGCTCATTTCATTATACATATAGCTCATTTCATTATACATATAGCTCACTTTATTATACATATAGCTAATTTCCTTATACATATAGCTAATTTCCTTATACATATAGCTAATTTCCTTATACATATAGATCATTCTATTATACCCATATAATTCACTCCATTATACATATAACACATTACATTATACATGTAACACATTTCATTATACATGTAGCTCATTCTGTTATACATATAGGTCATTTCATTATATATATAGCTCATTTCATTATACATATAACTCATTTTATTATGCATATAACTCATTTCACTATACATATAGCTCATTATATTATACTCATATAGTTCATTTCATTATAGCATACATCCTTTCCCATTGAGCACATGTTATGATACATATGGCAAATATTACAGTGATAACTGAGGAGTAAGAAACCATGACTGTTCCAATTATATTAATCGAAGAATATCAACAGAACGAAAGCTGCGTTTTTAATCTGGGATTTTTTCTGTTATGATTGAGAAAAGAAATGTATATTTTCCAGACCTAACGAATTCATATTTTGTAACCAAATGTAATATGTTGAAGCACTCGTGGTCAATTCTAAAGTTGTTTACCAGCAAGGGGTTACGCCCCCCATCTTTAAGATTCTCCAATACTAATACTAATATTTCACTTTCGGTAGCTAGCTGCTATCTTCGATCTCTCCTCCTTCCTTCGAGAAATTTTCATTTTCTACATTTCTGTTCGCCTCAT
>BOPN01000790.1:0-2500 GCA_017312705.2 Penaeus japonicus
TATATATACTGTATATGTATGTATTTATATACATATATACGTGTGTGTGTGTTTGTGTGTGTGTGTGTCTGTATGCCAATTAGGTCAATTGCTCTCAATTGGGCACCGCGCCTAAAGGGCCAGCACTAGAGGGTAATCAATTAACTCATGCATGCATTTTCCAAGTGAACATTTTCTTTCTATTCAATATAAACAATCTATAAAAAAAACGTTATTATACCTTCCTATGATTCTACAGACCTCGGGGCAAGTTGCCTGGCATCCTCGGCCCACCAAAATTATTCATGATTAGGCCCTGCACCCTTGGCCCGCCCTTTGTGTACGTATAAAGTAAATTGAAAACTAAACGGAAAGATGTTAAACGTAAGCTAAGTACTTCATTATCATAATCATTATCATCATCATTAATATCATTTCCATTTATCAAAATCATTATCATTATTATTAATAACAGTATTATTATCATCACTTTTCTTATTATCATCATGATTATTATCATCATTATTATTATTATTATCATTATTGTCATCATCACAGTTATCATTGTTATCATTACTACTATTATCATCGACGTAACTATCATTATTGTTATGATCATAATAATTATAATCATTTTTTTTATCATCACTATTATCGTATAAGTGACCCATGTACCAACACACGGTGCGAGTACATGGTGGCAAACATAATATGAGGATAACATATAAAATCATAGTATTCCAAAATGATTTAGAGTAAAAGTCAATTGTTATTGAGCAAAATTGTTTGTTTTTTTCTCTCTCTATAAAGTTTTAGTCTTGGTCACGAAATTGAACTATTTTACGAGTATAAGCGTAAACATCGGCTCGCATGATATGACAAATCAACGGACCACATAATGGTCTTACCTTCACCTTCACCTTCATCCCATTCCTTGTCCTATGTCAATTACTTGTAAGATTCAAAATAAGATGTATCTGATTGGATTAGGGATTAAGTGAACAATGAAATATTTCATATTCTCTCTCTCTCTCTCTCTCTCTCTCTCTCTCTCTCTCTCTCTCTCGCTCTTATATATATATATATATATATATATATATATATATATATATATATATCATATACCCGCTTTACCGAAACAGGAAGGGTGCTTTAGAGTTTTGAATTCGCGTATTTCGAGATTCAGTTTCGGTTTCGCAAAGAGTCATGTGATGAGTGTGAGTGAGACTTTCCGTTTTGTGCTTTATTTTGGTGCCATTAGACTCGTTTTCGTCCTTTTAGATCCTATAGGGTTTGATTTCGAAGGTTTTCATACTGGTGTGGGCTCTGATTTCGTATTTCATTCTAGTGTTGCAAGGTTCAGTTTCTTATAAGTTTGCGTGTGCGAGATAGAGTTTGACTGTTCTGCATGTGTTGTGGAGATCAGTTTATTGTCCAGTTTCTTTTGTGCGTGTTGTGGGGATCAGTCTATTGGAAGTTTCAGTTTCGTAGTGTTTAGAGTATCACCATGTCTATTTTCGGTAAGTTGTCGGATACATCGACTCTACATTTCCAAGCTTAGAATTTTTATTAAGCTCAGGTACCCATCTAATTTTCACTCCATGAAATAAGAGACTTTATTTTCCAAAATTTCAAAAGCACACCTCATATTTAAAGGATCTCAAATTAATCCATCTCAAATTAAGCCACCTTGGCTTAACTCTTAGCTCTGAGGATTAATCCTATAGGATAAAGCAAGCATTCTGTAGTGTATATTATATCATAAATATATATATATATATATATATATATATATATATATATATATATATATATATATATATATGTATGTATGTATGTATATGTATGTATGTATATATGTATGGCTGGAATATGTATGAATCGGTAACATTGTCATTATTTTGAAATGAGCAGAAAGGAAATGAACGTATACACTCCCTACACACGCACACGCACACGCACATGCACACGCACACGCACACGCACACGCACACGCACACGCACACGCACACGCACACGCACACGCACACGCACACGCACACGCACACGCACACGCACACGCATACACACACATTATATAGGGTGTGAATTTAACTATACATATATATTTATATGTTGTTTTATCACATTTTAGATTTGTCCTGGTATCTAGTGGAGAAATATGCTCAGAAATATTTAAAGGATTGCAACACAGTTATAGCTCTGCTCTTGCCTCCAATAGCACGCACTTATCCACATGGTACAGGACTTACTTTGGCATTGCAAGGAATATTCTGAATGCCTAGTGAGGAGTAAGAACTTTCTTGCTGTTGCTCTAATGCAATGCACATGTCCAGAGAACCCATTCAAAATGTTGATAATTTTTTTCCAATAAGTAAGGAATTTTTTAAAAACCTTATTATTACTTGCCTGATCTACAGCAAAGGTAAATAAGTAGTTTGAGTTTGTTTACTGAGGGCAAGAGACAATGGGCTCAGTTCACGGGGAATGCTCAGATAGCCAGACCAGCAGAAGGGGCCAA
>BOPN01000790.1:12500-15000 GCA_017312705.2 Penaeus japonicus
TCTAGTGTGAAAAAAACTTGACACGATGGAAAAAACACTATTCGTGACTCCGATATGACTCACTTCAACAAGGAATTAAAACCTGATATCTATCTTAAATATGGAGTGAAAAGTGAGTCAGAAACCGTCTTAGATCCAACTTCCCAAAGGCTCTTAGATCACCATCAAGTTCTTCCTCTTCGCTTTAAAAAAAAAAAAAAGAGAGAAAGAAAAAAAAAAGGATCTTGACCATTTCCTGTTGGGTCCATCCTCGTTCCAGGGACCATCCGACCAACCCATCTCCCCGCCCGCCCATGAGACTCCCACGCCCATTGCCACCCAACACAGCCTCACTAACGACCTCTGACATATCCGGCGAGTCCGCGGAAGATTTAGGCGTGAGGACGGGGGGGCAACACCCCTCTGAGCGCAGAGGAGTCTGGCCTCGGGATCGGGTGTGTATATATAGCTCTTTCGGGACCTCCCAGACTACACTTGTACTCGAGTCTACAGAGGAACCATGCAGCTGGTGAGTGCACGGGCTTGGGTGTTCTGGATCTGAATAGGTGTTCATACTGAGAGGGAGAGGGAAAATGTTTTGCAAGTTTCATTTTTACTCAATATATCTGATTATCAACTATTATGTTTACCTGTATTCCAATATCAGTGAATGTCAGTATATAGAATGCATGCATATATGCATAGACTTTTTTGGGTTGATTTTTACATTATGCAACTATTAACAGATAAAATTAATCATTATTTTCGGAAATTTAGGTGCAACTCTAATACAAAACTAATCTTTTTGCATATACACATGTATATGCTTTATTTCATTCTTACTTTGTATATTATATACATATATGAATAAGTAAAGAAATATATATGTGTGTGTGTTTGTGTAAATAAATATATATATATATATATATATATATATATATATATATATATATATATATATATGCATATATATATATATATATATATATATATATATATATATATATGTATATATGTATATATACATACATATATATATATATATATATATATATATATATATATATATATATATATATATATATATATATATATATATATATATATATATATATATATATATATATATATATATATATATATATATATATATGCATATACATATACATACATATATATATATATATATATATATATATATATATATATATATATATATATATATATATATATATATATTATATAGATATATATATATATATATATATATATATATACATATATATACATATATATATATATATATATATATATATATATATATATATATATATATATATATATATATATATATATATATATATATATATATATATATATATATATATGCATATATATATATATATATATATATATATATATATATATATATATATATACATATATATATATATATATATATATATATATATATATATATATATATATATGTATATGTATACATATATATATATATATATATATATATATATATATATCACACACACACACACACACACACACACACACACACACACACACACACACACACACACATATATATATATCTCTCTCTCTCTCTCTCTCTCTCTATATATATATATATATATATATATATATATATATATATATATTATATATACATATATGTATATATATATATATATATATATATATATATATATATATATATATGTATATATACGTATATATATATATATATATATATATATATATATATATATATATATATATATATATATATACATACATATATATATATATATATATATATATATATATATATATATATATATAGATATAAAGAGAGATAAAGAAAGAATATATATATGATATATAGTATATGTATAAATATATGTACATATATATTTATATACATATAAGTATAAGTATATATAAATGTATATACATATTTATATGGACATATATACATTCACATACATACGTACATATATCTTATATTATATGTATATATATACACACATATGTATCAATATGCTTCCGCGCGCGCTATGCGTTGTTTATTCACCTATGTGCTTAGCCTGTGGCTTTTTCCCCATATGTCTCCCCCCTTGCTTGAGAGAGACAAAGCATTCCCTAACCTTGCGACGCCATCTCCGTTTCCGTTCGCCTTGTCCAGTTGGTCGCCGCCGCCCTCGTTGCCGTCGCCGTTGCCGCGCCTCAGTTCGGCAACCAATTCAGACAGTTTGGCAATCAGTTCGATGGCCGGGATCGCCTGAATTACCGCCCCATCGCCATCCTGAGGGACGAGCGCCAGGACTACGGAGACGGCAACTTCAACTATCAGTTCGAGACCGAGAACGGCATCAGTGTGAACGCTCGCGGAACGCCGGGCTCTAAGGGCCAGAGCAACATCGAAGGCGCCTACAGGTGAGTCTCATTACTGTGGGTATAAAAAAACAAAAAACAAAAAGTGTTATTATGCTGTTTATTTTGATAT
>BOPN01000790.1:47500-50000 GCA_017312705.2 Penaeus japonicus
TTCATCAATAAACTGTAAACCAACGGAATGTACAATAAATAATACCGATTTTCTATATGTCAATCATCATTACCTCAATTAGCGCTTACAAGTCAGCCCTCTTGCGCCCATGTATTACCAGGGGTTGAGGATGGAATCAACCAAGGTTTCGTGGGTCAAGTAAGAGCTCTATGAACACGCAGAAGAAGCAGTTGACCTTTCTCGAGGCAGACACGCGAGAATGCTTTGATCCGGTCGTTTCCAAAGGGTGAGGTTTCTGGGGGTTAGAGGTCACGCACTTGACAGTATTGAGTTGATTGAAAGGGTTTTAAATCCTTTTGTTACGTAAGTCGTAGTGCTAGATGATATTTTCAGACTATGTCCACGACAGACAAAAAGCACCGTGACGACCTCCCTTGTCCTGAGCGGATCAGAGATTCTAAACAAACAGTTTTACGACGCCGGCGTGGACACCTGGTTTTATGGTGGAGGGGAATGAATTCCAAATATATTTGTTGAAAAAAAAGAAGAAGAAAAAAAAGGCGTTATCAGACATCAATTTATAATGATATTCAAACTGATAACCATCACCATCGAAGGCAAGAAAATAAGCCTCTTAGATCATCCAAATAACACTTTTCCTGCGAAAAAGACGAGACAACAATGCTCGCCTATGGTAAGGTTCCCACGTCCTTCCGCTTGTTAAACGGCTCCCAACTACATGTTTTTATACGCGTCGTAAATATCGGCGGTGGGTCTCTCTACGTGCCAAGCCAGATAGCACGACTGGGTGAAGAAGAGTCAGAAGAAGAGAGCAGAAAGAGAGACAAAGAAACTAAAGTCGGAGGACTGACTAGGAGACGGGGGAGATAAGAAGAGGGATAGAAAATAATCCGAATGGAGGAAAATAAAGATAGAGAAGGCAACTAGAGGGAAAAGAAGAAGATGCAGAAGAAGAAGACGGGAATGGAAGACCCGAGAAAATCCCACAGGGAGAAGTAGAAAATAGGGGGAACGAAGGACGAGAAATCCTGAATGGAAGCAAGAGGAGGTAAAGGAGAATGAGAGAAAGGAAAAGAAATCATAAGATTATAAAGTAAAAAAAACGAGTGGAAGAAATAATTGTTGATATCAAAATCATAGAGGACAGATTAAGTCCAAGAAGAAGAATGAAAAATTATAAAGAACACAAGACATAAATGGATGAAAATTAATATAAAAGTGAGAAAGAGTGGGGGAGATGGAGATAGACAAAAAAAATAAGAAAAATGAAATACACGAAAAGAGAAGAGAAGACAGGATAAGAGGGAAAAGGGTTTGGCCGGATATGAGGAAAAAGTTTCTGTTAACAGTTAAGTCCCTTGACATCCTTGGCAGAAGAGAAGGAATTTTACATTTCGAAGATTTCCTGGTCTTCTGAAAGTAAAACATGGCGGAGGAAATAGTTGGTGAGCCATCCTCCCTCTTTTTTATGAAGCTAAACCCTAAGATTAACTTATTGTACCTGTAGGATGTAATATAGTGGTCAGGCAGACAGACAGATTTTATTATTTTTAAATCCTAGACTTTAGCAAAGATCATGAATAAATAATGAGTAGATATGAAGAAAAAAAAACTTGCTTTCATATGTCAAACAGTGACCGTTGCCGTAAATTTAGATATAGTTAGAGTGATATCATATATTATTCATTATTGCATGATTAGTATTTCTGTTATCATTATCTCTATCGAATCATTACTATCAGTATTATCACCATAGTTATCATCATTATCATTACTATATATGATCATATATGATAATTAGAAAGATAACAATAATGATGATGATTATCAATATTGGTATTTCCATCATCATAATCATAATGATAACAATACTACTAATGGTAAAAAAAAATAATAATTCAATAAGCAGAGAAGACACCGATTGACAGAGGGAAAGGGCGCGGGTAGAGCCACTCCTTTTTACTATTCACAGACCACGCAAGACGACAAAAAAAAAACAAGACACAACCGCCATGCTAAAGGTGACTGCAGACAGAGAGAACAATAAATCAAGGCTTGAGAACCGCAGGAGAACTCGGGGTCACTCGAGGCAAGCAGGCAGGTGTTGCGAGACTGTGTATTGCACGAGACCGGATGCGAAGATGCTGGAGAGAAGGGGGGGGTGGTTCTGGTTCTCTCTCTCTCTCGCTCGCTCGCTCTCGCTATCTCTCTCTCTCTCTCTCTCTCGCTCTCTCATTCTCTCTCTCTCTCTCTCTCTCTCTCTCTCTCTCTCTCTCTCTCTCTCTCTCTCTCTCTCTCTCTCTCTCTCTCTCTCTCTCTCTCTCTCTCTCTCTCTCTCTCTCTCTCTCTCTCTCTCTCTCTCTCTCGCCGCTCTCTCTCTCTCTCTCTCTCTCTCTCTCTCTCTCTCTCTCTCTCTCTCTCTCTCTCTCTCTCTCTCTCTCTCTCTCTCTCTCTCTCTCTCTCTAGATACTATGAAGATTACATACAAGTGCACACTTAGGTCTCAAGAATATGAATA
>BOPN01000790.1:60000-70000 GCA_017312705.2 Penaeus japonicus
ATATATATATATGTGTGTGTGTGTGTGTGTGTGTGTGTGTGTGTGTGTGTGTGTGTGTGTGTGTCTGTACGTTAAAAGAGAGGAGAGGAAAAGAAACAAAAGCAAGAATCAGACAAACAGACATACAGATTGACAGACAAATGGCGGGATAGTCAGAAACAAATAAAGACGAAATCGGCGAGATTTGGAGAGCTGGCAGACGATAGGAAAACAAGAGTAAGAGAAACGGGAGAGGCCGGAAAAGAGAGATTGATATAGAGACACGAAAATTATGATGTAATGAATGTATGAAAAGAAGACTGAGGAGAAGCCAAAAATACAAACCTACAGATGGTAAATGAGAGAGACGGAAAAATGACAAAGGATGGCAAGAGGGAGAGAAGCAGTAGGATATAGAGAGAGATAATGACACGAACATAAAGTAACAGTAACAAAAAAGAGTAGGGGAGGAGGAATATATACAAACTGACTAGATAGATGATGAGAGAGAGAGAGGGGGGAGGGGGTAGAGAGAGAGAGAGATGAAGAAAAAGAATTTGCAGTTAATAAAAAAAAGAAAGAAATAGGTAGAATGATGAAAGCTGGCTAACACATTAACAAAGATATACTTGCAGACACTAATATACAGGAAGGGATGAAAAATAAATTGCAAGAGTTAGCAATTGCTAGGCTTATTTTCCATTTTTTCCTAAATTTTGATGCCGAATTTGAAGTTAATTAAAAGTAAACCTATTTTTATTGTTTCATTTGCCATCACATTATTTAGGATTAGATTTCATTCTCTTATACATGCGCCCCTTAAGATTTGCGACTCGTCAACTCGATGAAGCATTTAACATTGATCTTAAGGTATGTCTTAGTTATGTTTCACGTGCCTGAGTTTGTGTCCAACTTTGTTTTAACTTCAAGAGTAACTTCTGAGGAGCTCCTTAACTTATTTTCTATAACACATCACGCCTTCCGCCCCTTTCATAAATTCCTGGCTACGTCGCTAGTATATATTTGCATATATATGTGTTTATACACACACACACACACACGCACACGCACACACACAGCCACACACACACACACACAGATATATATATATATATATATATATATATATATATATATATATATATATGTGTGTGTGTGTGTGTGTGTGTGTGTGTGTGTGTGTGTGTGTATGTGTGTGTGTGTTTTGTTTTTGTTTTCGTTATTGCGAGCAAAATGTTAATACAAATCATAGGCACGAAAGGCTTTATGTACCAAAAGAAGAATGTCCGCATTTATATATTTTCGACTTAATATTTCGACTTCAGTATTCCCAGGAACATCATCAGCCATCCTCAAAACGTCTCAAGTCGATATCATATGTTTATGAATATATAATAATTAACGTGAACAATAAGACTACGTTACTGAAATAAACTGAAAAAAAAACATATTAATTAATGTCAGAGAGGGATGATTATATCCAAAACAGTATCCATCTAAAAATGGTTGACAAACTATAACTCATGCGCTTCCTGTGTATATGTGTATGTGTGCATGTGCGTGTTTGTGTGCGTGTGTGTGTGTGTGTGTGTGTGTATGTGTGTGCTTGAGTGAACTTATATCCTCATGAAGAATGCAGAAGAATGCCTTGAGCTGGACAAGAAGAAAAAAAATGGGCGTAAAGGGAGGAGCATCCAGGTGACCCGCCCAACTGGTATATAAAGGTCTTCTAAACACCACTGTGTGTCTGTCTTCTCATGACTATCACCATGAACGCCTTGGTTTGTACCATGCTGTTTAGCTTTGATTTCGATTATTGTGAATTGTATTTCCTACGAACCTTTAGCGAACATGCCTTACATTCGGTATTGCCCAATCTTTGTATCAAATAATAGTTCCTTTTTCACTCTGATCTGAAGCTAACCACCCGTTTCATTCCGTTTCCAGGCCGTCCTCGTCTGCCTCGCCGCCGTCGCCGCTGCCTCCCCGCAGTTCAGGAATCAGAATCGACAGACCTTCCAGGATGAGCGACAGGTGGCCATCTTGAGGGACGACCGCCAGGATTCCGGTGACGGCAACTTCAACTACAACTTCGAGGCCGAAAACGGAATCAGCGTTTCCGGTTCGGGAAGTCCTGGTTCTGAGGGCCAGAGCAACATGCAAGGCAGCTACAGGTAAGTTACCTGTTAAAAGGGTATATTTCATTCATTCACACTGAGTCTGGTCTAATTGCACTTGGTATATATATATATAGTTCACTTTTCGTTATAACGCATATCAGATATATAAATATTCTCATAGAATAATTTCATGATCTCATGATTACCTCTGACAGATTCACCCTTCCCGACGGAACCATCGCTGAAGTCAGATACGTCGCTGATGAGTTCGGATTCCGTGCTGAGTCTCCCCTCATCCCCACCCCCCACCCTCTCCCCGCCCACGCCATCGAGCAGATCCGAGTTGCTGAGGAACAACGACGTCGCGGAATCACCTTCTAAAATTGAAAACTATTACAATGGCAACTTTCGTCTCAAACAGTGAAACTTCCCATATATCAATGCATATGATGATTTTGTAAATATCTAGCAGCAGGACTGTTTTCAACAACTTCATAAATAAAATGGGCCATATATAAAGTTTTTCCTTTAGAAACCAATTCAAACTTTCTGGTTTTCAAATAAGGAGTCAAAAGGCATCGAAACATTTGATTCCATAAGGTCAGTCAAGTTAATATAAATCTAATTAAAGTAGCGACCAGTATTTCGGTAAGAAATGCACCCTGGTTTCTGCTATACATTTTCACATATTATTCATATACCACGCTTCCTCATAACAAAACAAAAATGCTACTGTTAAGACATTTTGACTCTCTGAAAGAATGATAATAGTATACCTCTTCATTATCATATTTAAATGTAAAATCCCTAAACGTTTAACTTTTCTAATAATGCTTGATCCCTCGATCCCCAATAGAGAGTGATTGCTCTTGTTTTTCTCTTATCAATACGTATGCCAAGTATAGTTTATCAAATAATATACAACAGAAGAAATTTCCGACTTACCTGGAATGCTCTAGCGTTTGATTGTAGTCAAACCGTGTTCAAATGTCAGTTTCACAGTAAAAACGGTGCTACTCAACTGGCGGCCTGTGGTCTGTTTCCGGGCCCTGTAAGTGTTGTAGCTGGACCCCAAGTTCTACACACAATGGAACTTACCTAACTGGGCCTTTGTTTATAATAGTTGAATAGAAGTGCTCTAGACCTTTCAAGCGACGGGGGAGGTTCAGTGTTGTCGAGCCGAAAAAATAGTATCTAATCATCAATAGATAGTCTAGGATTGAAGATTCCTTATTCTCTGGCTCGTGTTATTCTTGTGTCTTGTTGTTTTTACATTTCTTGCCTGACAGTGATTCGCTGATTATGAAAATGCAGTTAAAAACATGAACTGTGTATATAAAATGCATTACTGAACATGTATACTGAAAAGAGGTAATTGATAAATGCGGTTTATAAGATATTCATTGTAATTCTTGAATTTTGAAATAAAATGTTCAAAATGGAAAGCTATATGGTGGTACAAAGTTTCCGAAACTGTTTTCCACCAACTCGCTCGGGGTAATATGTGAAAAATGATAGCGAGAGAGGGAGAGAGAAGGGAAGCAGATATGAACAGGTAGAACGGGGGGATAGACAAACAATGAACACAGTAAGAAGAAAAAGGAAAATGGCTAGATGAGAGGGACAGAAAGATAAACATTGAAGATAATGAAAGAAATAGAGACAGGCAGATAAGCAGGCCGAGAGAAATAGAGAGCAAAGAAAAAATAGAAAAAGAGAGATTTAAAAAAAAAAAAAAAAACAGAACGATAGAATACGGAACAAACTAATAGAAAAATATTGCGGAAAAGAGAAATTCCTAAATTATGAAGATTAAGCTAAATAATTGAATTTACGTTGTTCTGCTAGAGAGACGTGTTTTAGGCGTGGGGGAGAGGCTGTGATGCGTTACTCATTTTTCTATGGGTGTTTGAATGTCTGCATTCTTAAGGTGTTTGCCTTTGTTTGACTGCTTGCATGAACGAAAGTGAAAATCTGTGTGTGTGTGTTCATGAAGAATGCAGAATGAAGAATGCCTTGAGCTGGACGAGGAGCAAAAAATAGGGAGATGTAAAGGGTGGAGCTTCCAGGTCGCCTGCCCAGCTGGTATATAAAGATCTTCTAACCAACACTGTGAGTCTGTCTCCTCGCGACTATCACTATGAACACCTTTGTAAGTTTAATGGAGTGCGATATTCCAAAGAACGATAAATGTGGATCTTCAAGTTTTCAATGGTTCTTCTCCAGTTTATTTGTGTTTCATATGTGTCCATGCATGTTCTCTAAGGGCAGTTAAAGGATAGCTCTTTTCTTACTTTGATCTGTAAACTACCTATCCTGTCCTCAGGCCGTCTTCGTCTGCCTCGCCGCCGTCGCCGCAGCCTCCCCGCAGTTCAGGAATCAGAATCGACAGACCTTCCAGGATGAGCGACAGGTGGCCATCTTGAGGGACGACCGCCAGGATTCCGGTGACGGCAACTTCAACTACAACTTCGAGGCCGAAAACGGAATCAGCGTTTCCGGTTCGGGAAGTCCTGGTTCTGAGGGCCAGAGCAACATGCAAGGCAGCTACAGGTGAGTCTGGTCATACTTTATTTCATTGAACAAATATAAACTGTTCCAATAACACTGAATATACATACGATGCGCAGTTACTTTTCAAAATCCATATCCAACATATGTTTTCATAGAAATTTCAATTACATCTGGCAGATTCACCCTTCCTGACGGAACCATCGCTGAAGTCAGATATGTCGCCGACGAGTTGGGATTCCGTGCTGAGTCCCCCCTCATCCCCACCCCCCACCCTCTCCCCGCCCACGCCATCGAGCAGATCCGATTTGCTGAAGAACAACGACGTCGTGGAATCACCTTCTAAAATTGAAGACTATTACAGCAGCAAGTTACGACTCAAAGAATATATCAATACATATAATGATGTTGTAAATATTTAGCAGCAGGTCTGTTTATTTGTCACCGTCTTCATAATAAAATGAGCAATGAATAAAGACTTTCATTCAACGATCAACTTAAACGTCAGAAGACTTTATATCAAAATTAATTGAATGAGGTCGAGCAAGTCAATACATGTCTTTCGGGAAGGTATGCACTCCTAACTGTACATTTCTACATATTCACTTACTACGCTCTCCCATAATGAAGCAAAATGGACTACTGGACGAACATCCGACCTTACTACTTCTCTTGGTATATTTACGAGATCTTACCTAATCAGTGAAGAAAATTTATATCTCTTATATCCTTACATCTTGGTGTGAAAAGCATTTTACTTTCTAACGATATTTGTCCCCTCCATCCCTAACAATGCGTAATTACCTTATAAATATATGTACAGTACAGTTTGTAAAATAAGATATTCTAGTTTTTGATTATCAGCCATATTCATGGTCAGTGAGTTTCGAATATGGGAATGACAAATGTTACTTACAACGGTTAGCTGCACAGTAGCTCTCTTTCCTTTCAATATGTGAGGAAGTTTCAGTAAGTAGGCTAAAATTGTAAATTCTTTATCCCTTACGGCTCTTTTTACGTGTCTTACCGTTTTCTGATTTGATAATAGTGATTCCTTTGATCGTAAAAGCAGGATCGTTGTAGAAATTTCAACGTGAAGCAGATATTAAAGAAAATATATATATATATATATATAAGCCTAAGCAAAATAAATGTGCTAATATCCAGAGGGATTCATTGACGAATGGAGTGAATGATATGATTTTTGTAATTATTAAAATCTGAAATAAGCTGTTCAACATGGGAAGCTATCAATCGGGACAAACTATCCCAATCCGTTTTCTGATAAATAGCTAGGGGTAATGTGTGGCATAATTGGGAGAGAGAGAGAGTGAGGGAGGGGGGGAGCAAGATAGAGAGAAATAGATAGACACGGACAAAGAGACAGAAATATGAATAGACTGACCGACGGTTACATATATGCAAACAGTAAGAAGAGAAGGGAGAAAGGCAAGGAGTGAGGGAGAGAGAAAGAAACAAACATGGAAGGAAATGAAGAAAGTAGGAGACATGTAGACAGGCAGATAAACAGAACGAAAGAAAGGAAGTGAGATTTAAAGGTAGATAACACATATTAAACAAAAGACTAAGAAGAGGGAGAAAGAAAATTCCATGCTCAAAGACAAAAATGAAGAGAAAGAGAGGGCGAAGAGGGGAAAACAGAATGAGAGAATAGGAGACAGAGAAATGCTGCTAAAGAGAGTGCAAATAAAGAGTAATTCCTAGATTATAAAGAGTAATCAAAATAATCGATTTCCCAATGCTCATAGAAAGTGTTGTGCCATAATGATTATTTGATAGATATTACATTGATCATTTTTAACGTGTGTTGGGCTTGGGGGAGTGAGCGTGTTTTTCTTATTTCTTTATGTGTGGTTTGGATGTCCATACTCCATATGTGTTTAGCTATTTTAATTGTGTGCGATTATGCCTATGCCTGCCTGACTGCGTGTATGAACGAAAGTAAGAGTCTGTGTGTGTTTGAATGTGTAACCTCATGAAGAATGCAGAAGAATGCCTTGAGCTGTGCGAGGAGCAAAAAATCGGGAGATGTAAAGGGAGGAGCTTCCAGGTGGCCCGCCCAACTGGTATATAAAGCTCTTCCAACCAACACTGTGTATCTGTCACCTCATGATCATCACCATGAACACCTTTGTAAGTATTATATTGTGTGACTCTCAAGATCGATATTTGTGCGTCTTCGATTTTTCAAGGTGCATCGCCAATTTATTCCGTATTCTACTTGATATGTGCGTGCATGCCTTCTAAATTAACGGTAATTAAAGGATAGCTCTTATTTCATGCACTGAGATCTGTAACTGCCTACTTTTTCCATACTGTCCTCAGGCCGTCCTCGTCTGCCTCGCCGCCGTCGCCGCAGCCTCCCCGCAGTTCAGGAATCAGAATCGACAGACCTTCCAGAATGAGCGACAGGTGGCCATCTTGAGGGACGACCGCCAGGATTCCGGTGACGGCAACTTCAACTACAACTTCGAGGCCGAAAACGGAATCAGCGTTTCCGGTTCGGGAAGTCCTGGTTCTGAGGGCCAGAGCAACATGCAAGGCAGCTACAGGTGAGTCTGGTCATATTTCATTTCATTGCATTGAATCTATATGAAATTTTCGAATTGCCTTGAATATAGTTAAGGTGCACAGTTATTTCCTTCATAACGCATATCTTATATAAATCCTCATAGAAATATTAATTATCTCTGACAGATTCACCCTTCCCGACGGAACCATCGCTGAAGTCAGATACGTTGCCGACGAGTTGGGATTCCGTGCTGAGTCCCCCCTCATCCCCACCCCCCACCCTCTCCCTGCCCACGCCATTGAACAGATCCGAGTTGCTGAGGAACAACGACGTCGCGGAATCACCTTCTAAACTGAAAGCCCACCAATTATGAAATAACCCTAATGAGTGAATCCATATCATGGTGCACGTGATGATTCTGTAAATACTTTTAGCTGTATACCCCATCGTCATCTTTTACAATCATATCATAAAAGAAGCAATGAACGAAGAGTGTGATTCAACCACAATTTAGTAAGATAATCTAGGTACTTAAATGACAAATTCCACAAACTTTTTGGCATATACTGGCAACGATAAGACAATAACATGGACCAAAGCGGGTTTTCAGCCATCTATATCGGTTTCTTGCGACAGTCCTTTGAAGCTTCCTGTAGCTTATCAAAGCAGTAATGTCATCCATATATGTATATATATTTTATAATTACAAAATAAGATATCTATCAAAAATATGAAAACAGAAAATGAAACAGGGAGAAAGAGGAGGCGATGGGTAAAAAAAAAGAAAGAGAGACAGGCAGACAGACGGATTTGAAAAATCAGAGTATCAAGGTAAAGCAACATTGGGTGCGTTAACTAAATGGTTAAAAAGATCAATCTGTGTTTATTTATATGCTGAAATATACCTGTAAGTACGCTGAATTCGGAATCTGCATCGATTCTCTTTTCCAATCCCCGCCCACGCTATCGAAGATATTCCAAGTTACCCGTGGAATCTGAATTCTGATGTTTAAAGAAGAGATTATGACTTCACAACTTACTGTTACAGTTTGGGTAGTTGAAAACTAGTATGAAAACGTGCCTAAACTTCTTGCTGAATTTGAACAAATTTAAATGCAGGGAAATTCTTACATTTCTTTAATGCTGAACTATACAGAGAACACGAGAAAAAAAATCGAAACTGATAGCCTATTTCTAAATAAACTTTAGAACAGAGTTTCTATACTTGGGGAATGGGGTTAAAAGTTCAAGAGGAGTAAGTACAACCCTGGTGGAAAAAAATAGGAATTTCACTAACTACATTTTTGAATTCTTTTTACACGCGTTACGATGTAAATGAGTTTTCCTTTATAGAATAATTGAGAAAGCAAATAAAAACTCTTTCTCCTTTTACCTCTAAATCATGGTGAATTTTTAGTCAGTTCGTTGAAATTGTGAGGAGGGAAGTAGGAGCAAAGACTAATTACTTTCAAGACTTCATAGCATAATGGAATTACTGTCACGTACATGCATATAAATTTGTGTATATGTACGTACACAC
Organism: Penaeus japonicus; assembly: GCA_017312705.2. NCBI lineage: Eukaryota > Metazoa > Arthropoda > Malacostraca > Decapoda > Penaeidae > Penaeus > Penaeus japonicus. The sequence continues at coordinate 68,684 of BOPN01000790.1, forward strand.
ATAAATATGTGTATGAATATATATATATATATATATATATATATATATATATATATATATATATATATATATATATATGTATATATATATATATATATATATATAAAACAGAATGAGAGAATAGGAGACATAGAAATGCTGCTTAAGAGAGTGTAAATATAGAGTAATTCCTACATTACAAAGAGTAATCAAAATAATCGATTTTCCAATGCTCATAGAAAGTGTTGTGCCATAATGATTATTTGATAGAAATTACATTAACCATTTTAACATGTTTTGGGCTTGGGGGAGTGAGCGTGTTTTCTTATTTTTATGTGTGGTTTGGGTATACACACCTCATATGTGTTTACTAATTTTTCAATGTGTGGCTTGGATGTCCATACTCCATATGTGTTTAGCTATTTTAATTGTGTGCGATTATGCCTATGCCTGCCGGACTGCGTATCTGAACGAAAGTAAGAGTCTGTGTGTGTTTGAATGTGTAACCTCGTGAAGAATGCAGAAGAATGCCTTGAGCTGTGCGAGGAGCAAAAAATCGGGAGATGTAAAGGGAGGAGCTTCCAGGTGGCCCGCCCAACTGGTATATAAAGCTCTTCCAACCAACACTGTGTATCTGTCACCTCATGATCATCACCATGAACACCCTTGTAAGTATGATATTTTTTTACTCTCAGGAATGATATTTGTGCGTCTTCGATTTGTCAAGGTGCATCTCCAATTTATTCCGTTTTCCACTTGATATGTGCGTGCATGCCTTCTAAATTAACGGCAATTAAAGGATAGCTCTTATTTCATGCACTGAGATCTGTAACTGCCCACTTTTTCCATACTGTCCTCAGGCCGTCCTCGTCTGCCTCGCCGCCGTCGCCGCAGCCTCCCCGCAGTTCAGGAATCAGAATCGACAGACCTTCCAGAATGAGCGACAGGTGGCCATCTTGAGGGACGACCGCCAGGATTCCGGTGACGGCAACTTCAACTACAACTTCGAGGCCGAAAACGGAATCAGCGTTTCCGGTTCGGGAAGTCCTGGTTCTGAGGGCCAGAGCAACATGCAAGGCAGCTACAGGTGAGTCTGGTCATGTTTCATTTCATTGCATTGAATTTATATAAAAAAAATCGAATTACCTTGAATATAGTTAAGGTGCACAGTTATTTTTCTTCATAACACATGTCACAGAAATCCTCACAGAAATATTAATTATCTCTGACAGATTCACCCTTCCCGACGGAACCATCGCTGAAGTCAGATACGTCGCCGATGAGTTCGGATTCCGTGCTGAGTCTCCCCTCATCCCCACCCCCCACCCTCTCCCCGCC
>BOPN01000790.1:75000-77500 GCA_017312705.2 Penaeus japonicus
GAAGCGACAGACCTTCCAGGATGAGAGACAGGCGGCCATCTCGAGGGACGACCGCCAGGATTCCGGTGACGGTAACTTCGAAAACGAAAATGGAATCATTGTTTCTCCTGAAGGAATACCATACCCCAAGGGCCAGAACAACTTATGGGGCAACTATAGGTGAGCTTACAAAAAACATTATATTTCGGTCGGTTATACACAAATAAAGAGGTATCAATGCCTTTTAAGTCGGCGTTAGGTATATATGTCACCATCATCAACCGGCTTCCACCCTGCAGATTTACCATCGCTGAAGAGGGACACGTCGTTGATGAGTTCGGATTCGGCACAGATTTGATCTCCTCTCAAACCCCATTACCTCCCTGCCTACGCCGTCGAACAGATCCGCTTTGCTCAGCAGCAACGTCGCGGTTTTACCTTCTAGGAAAAATCTAACTGCCTGTCCCAAGGGCATGTGTACTTGAATTGCATACATATTCTATTATAAAACAAGTATTCATTCAAAGTAGTTTTCTTGCCTGAGGCATTCTCTTACTTTCTGAGAATCACTAGGAAGGGAAAAATTATGGAAATTATAAAACTAGTTATATATCAACCTGCATCTGCCTGTTGGTCTACACACGCGTGCGACAAACAGGAAAACATGCACAGATATGAACCCAAACAGTTAAACAAGACACATATAAAACAAAGAAAGCAAATGCACTTGAAAATAGGTCTGTAATTATGTACATATATATAGATAAAACATTAACATGATAAGACAGACAGAGGGACATTATACCAAGTAAAGTTAACATACAAAACAAACAGACGAACAAAAGTATGGATAAGCAGAGTAACATCTTAGATTGATGTGAAATGTAAAAAAAAATCTAGCGAAAATTATCTTAATCATTTCATTAATCAGAAGCCTGCCACCGTTATTATGCTCTATTTTTCCCTTTATGTAAAAAGAAAGTTTTTTTATCATAAAAAAAACTTTTAGTTTTTATCATCATAAGGATCTTCATCCCCATTATCGTCCTCACCATTATCAATATCTTCATCATGACAATAATCCGAATAACAATAAGAATAATTTTGATGATCATTATTGTTAGTGATGAGTGCGGTAAAGATCATTATGCACAACAATTACTTCATTACATAAGCATATTTTTACAAACATGGCGTGATGAATATAAAACTGTACATAGTCTTACATCTCATTCCAGAAGGAATAGATAAACATCTCAAGTTTAATAAGCCTCCCTAAGCACTCATGAAGTCCGAAGATACATTATAAACATCAGACGGAACGTAGAAGGCTTTGAACAGTATTAACATTTTACTGTCACAAAACTATTTTGATATAACAAAAAAGTAGTCATCTTCCCCAGCAGGATTATCAATAGAAGAATATGGATGTTTACCTTGGGCTGTTGTGTTATTGACAAGATAAAGATCGTTGTTCGCAAAGGGATGAGTTAAAAGTGTCCTTCATAATAAGATATACAAGACTATTTGATATGCTTGCATTGGTGAGTCTGGATGTCTTGTCGAGTGTAGAATATTTAAATGAAAGTTATTTTGTCGACAAACTGCGGTAATACACGCTAATTTTCTAATCGTCATAACTATCGATTTACCATTGTTATTATTATTATCATTATAATTGGCATTATTATTATGATGATTATTATTGCTGTTATTATTATCATTATCATCCCTATTAGTAGTATCATTGCTATTGACAGTTATTATTTTCATTACTATTACTACTACTATTTTCTTTTTTCACAACTATCTCTATCATTATCATTGTCATCATTATCATTATTTTTATTATTGTCATGATCATTATTATTCTCAGTATTAGTATATCACAATCATCAGTATCATTACTATTATTATCAATCATTATTTATAATCATCATAACTATTCCTTTTTCATAATGTTATATGTGTCCAGTATTTCATACATGAATATTTTTACATCTATTACATTGATCTTTTAGGACGGAAGCATCGCTGAAGGGAGATTCCACAGAATTATTTTGATTATGATGATTATCATTACTATTATTGTTATCTTTATTACTATTGTTATTATTATCATTGGCATCATCATTATTTTACTATTATTACCAATCACTCATTACTATCTCCACTAGTTTTATTATCATCATTATCATCCTTGCATTCCTTATACTTCTCTCAGGTTAGTAGGACTGATTGCAGATTTATTCTTGTATAATGCAATACATTAATAGCAGTTCAGTGATGAATTATTATAGAATGCTGATGCCGATATGTGAATAGTCTGATAATTCATATCATTATCATCGATTGTGAACCGAGAGAATGTAATAATTTTGTAATTCATAACCAGTTTCTATTTCTTTTTCCCACCTTTCTTGAACTTTTTTTTCTCATTTCTCTATTTCTCTTTATCTCTTTCGGAAGATATTGTTAACGGTCATGTGTTGACCTTTAACCTTGAAAGACCCGCCTCCAC
>BOPN01000790.1:123244-125744 GCA_017312705.2 Penaeus japonicus
ATATAAAAAGTCTCATGGTCTATGTAGAAGAGGTGTCATGCACATACTCTAAGGGAGAAAGAGAGAGGGAGAGAGAGAGAGAGAGAGAGAGAGAGAGAGAGAGAGAGAGAGAGAGAGAGAGAGAGAGAGAGAGAGAGAGAGAGAGAGAGAGAGAGAGAGAGAGAGAGAGAGAGGAGGAAGAGAGAGAGAGAGAGAGAGAGAGAGAGAGAGAGAGAGAGAGAGAGAGAGAGAGAGAGAGAGAGAGAGAGAGAGAGAGAGAGAGAGAGAGAGAGAGTGGGAGTTGGAGAAAGAGAGAGTGAGAGAGACAGAGAGAGAGAGAGAGAGAGAGAGGAGGAAGAGAGAGAGAGAGAGAGAGAGAGAGAGAGAGAGACAGAAAGAGGGAGAGAGAGAGAGGAGGAAGAGAGAGAGAGAGAGATAGATAGATAGATAGAGAGAGAGAGAGAGTGGGAGTTGGAGAAAGAGAGATTGAGAGAGAGAGAGAGAGATTGAGAGAGAGAGAGAGAGAGAGAGAGAGAGAGAGAGAGAGAGAGAGAGAGAGAGAGAGAGAGAGAGAGAGAGAGAGAGAGAGAGAGAGAGAGAGCGGGAGTTGGAGAGAGAAAGAGAGAGAGGGAGTTAGAGAGAAAGGGGGGGGGGCGGAGAGAGAGAGAGATAAAGAGAGAGAAAGAAAGGTAAGTGAATAAGTATCATTATTTTCAATTGCAAAACAAGCAGCAACGTGCGTCAAACTTTACAAAGAGGAGACCATTATAGCCGACTGAACAAATACTCTAGATTGTGCCACACAGGGTAAAAGTTTCGAGCTAAAATTAAACTAACAGAAAACTCTTCTATAGTTGCGTAAAACAAGATACGGATAGGATAAGTAGGATATATTTTCAATTTCGGGGAAAACTGACACTCACAAAATTTTCAAATAACCGTTGGAAACATATCGATTCTCTGGTAGCATTACAATGACATAAGATACATAGCCATCTTTCAAATTCCTTCCAAGCTTTATGAGATTATTTAGATTTCAAGACCTAAATGTTAGTGTCGCCTTGTTTTAAATCTTGAAGCTTATTAATCTCATCTTTTTTTTCTAATATCCTTGGCTTGTTACGTCATCGATAGATATACTACACTCTCGTACAGAGCAGGAATTATAAGATGTATTTGATTTGATATAACATGTAATTAATCGAAATGATTGATAATGCGCATTGCCAAGAGAGGGACCTGTCTCTGAATCCTAATGTACTTGCCATGGATTCTCGCGTAACAGCAGAGGGAACGCCACCATGCACCCGCATTCAGTAAAACACGGAGTTCAGACAATAAAAACAGAAGAAAATACCTCCAGTAACGAGCAGAGTGAGAACGAAATATCCCTCTCGATGATGGGACGAAACACCGAAGCTTCATTCGAGCAACAGCGATAAAACAGAAAGCCTCGCTTACAAAAGACAAGCCAGCTTATCAGAGCCTTAAAGAAAAGTCCCTAAAAAGGAGTGAACGAGAAATCGACTCGGCGAAGTTTCTATCTAACGAGTAAGGATAATCTAACGAGTGAGAAGTGCTTCATATGGTCGTTGTGAATGTGTGAAGCAATATCCATGGAAGTGAATGTCGAATGTCATGGGAACCTTATGCTGAAGTGATTCGTCATGTTCACACTTGTTCATCCAAAAGAAAGAAAACAAGATAAAAAAAAAGTTTATATCATTGCTACTACGTTTCATTAGGAACCTAGCTAAAGATTTTGATTTCAAAGATTGGGAAATTATTGAAAATAACTGGAAGGTTGAGGGTCCCTGTATTCAAGAAGCAGTTGATGTCAAATATAAAATATGGTCAGGAAGCCGATACGAGAGAAAGGATCTACGTTGATGTCGCTAGTGTGAACAAATGACATAAGAGTGTGAAACAATGTGAACAAATTATATGAACAGAAATAAGGTAAACAAATAACAAAACAATGCGAACAAATAACTAGAAATGAAATGAACAAACAACAAATAAATAAGGAGTGTAAGCCATGACATAATGATGTTGCATATTGCACGTTTACACGAGGGAGAAACTTTACAAGGTGAGAACTAAAGTTAGTCTGCTCTTGGATGTCTAAAGAAAAGGATAAAAGTGACTGGGAATTGGATAAACTAGACCAAGAACTTTAAGAGAAAGATTCCAGCAAAGATAAAGTACGATTTTTACTGATTCTTGTGTTTTTTATAAGAAAGACTTTAATCAGTGCATTGATTAATTAAAATTCCGTTGATAAAACCGTGAATTATAATTTCTCTTGGCTTGCTCATTGTGTAAATGGACATGAGAAAGAGCAAGCGAGAGATTGAGAGAGAGAGAGAGAGAGAGAGAGAGAGAGAGAGAGAGAGAGAGAGAGAGAGAGAGAGAGAGAGAGAGAGAGAGAGAGAGAGAGACAGACACACACACACACACACACACACACACACACAGAGAGAGAGAGAGAGAGAGAGAGAGAGAGATGGGGGGGGGGGGA
>BOPN01000790.1:130744-133244 GCA_017312705.2 Penaeus japonicus
ACATTTCCCATCCGAATTCTTTATGCCGCCCCCCCCCATTTTCGCTTTCCTATTTCTTGCGCTCTCCCTATTCTATCACTTTATTTGTTCTGTTTACTCTCCCTCGTTTTCTCTTACTCGCTACCCGTCCTTATTCCCTTTTGGCTTGTCTACACTTTTTTGCCCTTTTCCCTTTTTTACGTTTCACCTTGTGCTCTTTTCTTCATTCTCTCTTCCTACTCTTTCGCAATCTTTCGCCTCTTGCTCGCTCTCCTTTCTCACTCCTCTTCCGATCATCCTCTCCCTTATTTCCTTCTCTTTCCATTATCCAACTCGTGTTTATTTCTTCTTAACTCTTCTATTCTTGTGATTATTTCGACCTTTTCATACTCCATGATCTTTTCATATGTATATTTTCTTGTCTCTTGCTCGCTTCTCCGCCCTCGACTTGCTGTTTCACTCGTTTTCGTTCTATTTCTCACGTTTACGGTTTCCTTCCTACTCCCTCCCTCTCCTGTGCCCTACTCTCCAACTCTTCCCCTTGATTCGCTCTCCCTAATCCTAATCCCGAATCCGAATCCGAACTTAACACTGAATGTAATCCAGAGGGGCGGCACTCAAGCACTTCGGGGATGATTTCCGCCCACGCTAACAATACGGAAAACATATTGCCGCCAAACCATGTATTCTATTTTGTACAAATAAAGTTATTTAAGATGTTTTTATTTACTGTGTTCTCTACTGTATTCGAACCCCTCGGGTGCGAACAAGACTTCTTTCGATATTATTATTTATTCATGTTTTATACTTTTCTAAACTGTATTATATATCTATTTATTTTAGGTGACTTATCGTTCATGCTTAATTGGTTTTATAACTATTCCTTTTCGTGAGCCAAAGACCACGGAAGGCATTTTAGGGGAACCAAGCTGAATGTGTACATTGTGTTATATTTATATCTTATTTCTGCTATTGTTTGGGAAGTTATAGTGATTCCTTTATCGATATATCTTACGATGAATTTAGTTTGAAATATTTACTTTATTTTACTTTGACATGTAATACCTTTTACTTATATTAACTGGTCAGTTAACCCTTTTGTGATGCAATTTAATGTTTAATCATTGTGTAAAATAAATTGTTGCCGGGTTGGCGCCTCCGACCTGCATAAATATTTGACAAACTGTCTCTGGATTCGGTGTTTGTGTGTTTCCCTCTGGATTACCTTAGGTGACCATGTGGCAACGCAGGAGCGGCAATGCAACGTTGTGTCTGACTCCTTTCTCTCACATGACCGGTGAGAGAAATTGCTGGGCGTGCTTATTTGTTTGTTTATATAGAAGACATATCATATTACTGGCCAGCACTGGACAGAAATGGCCGCACAGATTCTTTTAAACGAGTCTTTTGTCTGTATATTTTATCAATCTTAACTCCTTTTTACGTCATCCCACGTGACATCATTTTCTCATGCTTTATTATATTGTTTTTTATCAGTGTTTATTTATAATCAGAGGCAAAGAACGCACACGTAACCAGACCCATTTTAATTGGGATTTGTACCTGGGCGATTAAGTCTCCTCACGAGGATGTTGACGGGCTCCCTCCCTCTTCCTTTTATCCCTAAGTCCAAGTCTTCCTCCCGACAGTACCATACACTAGCTTCTTGTCTAACGTAAATAGCCTACATGTTAATAGCGCATCTATATTTTTTACATGGCGTTGAGGCCATCTTTATTGCAGGATTGACAACAACATTTGATAGACCGGATCCTTGTTCCCTAACTTGTTGTGTAATCTTTGATAAGCACTAGCGTGAAAGCCTGGCAGCCCAGTTCCTCTTATCCTTGGATATTCTTTCATATATTTTTGAACCAGATGGCACACTAGGCCTTTATAAAGCATTTCGTGGCAGGTTTCCCTTGAGGTTGCATGTTTATCTTTGAGGAGCTGCATTGTAATTCGCGTCCCTTCCTCATCATACTAGTTAGCGCTCAGATTTTGTCTCGATTTACTTCTGCTCTGCGCCATTTCTGGGTCAGCTTTGAATGTATGGTCTCAGCTTTTCCCACATTCCGAATCACCACGCAAGAGAGCTTTTCCTTCGTTTAGTCTTGATTTTGGATGGCTTCTCTGGCAGGAGAGTCGTGGGAAGACCGCCAAAGCTTTAGGTGGTAAAGTGTTACTGGCATGTAGCACCTTAGTTGTTCCACCACTTAGTTGAAGACCACTTAACAATTTTCCTTTTGATTCCAAATACCCATGTTAGTGCATCTTGACTGTCTAACCTTTCCATGCCAGGTCCTCTATTTGTGGACGCGCTTCGGTCCTCTTGTGTCTGTTTCCCTGCTCGCTCCTGTCTGGTCTCGCTCTGTAAAAAGGTGCTATCGGTTTCGCGAACTGGACGGATGCTAGTAAATCTTAAATATCAAAAGGAAAAATTGTGGAACTTTGTGGTAGTGTGTTGTGCTTTTCTACTTGCACTGTTGATTGACTTCGAAAAAGTTGTAAGAACAACCAG
>BOPN01000790.1:168244-170744 GCA_017312705.2 Penaeus japonicus
TATGGATTGAGGGATCGCAGATTGTTTGTATTTCGGTGTTTCGGTTTATCTTCGGTTTCTTTAAATGTTACCTTTGTTTGATTTTGATTTTACTTTTGGCGAAGTGTCAGTAGTACAACGAAATACAGAAAAAATGGAGGTCATACATTATGAATAACCAGCAATGAATCACAAGCAAAGATAACCGAAGAAAACATTAATACTATGACGCCCACAGCATTGGATGGCACACGAAACATATCATGTGGCGTCTCTGCTTCAGGACGCCTCCACAAGGACCTCCATACGAAACCTTGGAGGCTCACAGGTCAGAGCGGGAGACCTTGCAGCACCGTAAGAAGATATAGATACTTGAATCTCTCTCTCTCTGCCTCTCTCTCTCTCTCTCTCTCTCTCTCTCTCTCTCTCTCTCTCTCTCTCTCTCTCTCTCTCTCTCTCTCTCTCTCTCCCCCTCTCTCCCTCTCTCTCTCTCTCTCTCTCTCTCTCTCTCTCTCCCTCTCTCTCTCTCACTCTCTCTCTCTCTCTCTCTCTCTCTCTCTCTCTCTCTCTCTCTCTCTCTCTCTCTCTCTCTCTCTCTCTCTCTCTCTCTCTCTCTCTCTCTCTCTCTCTCTCTCTCTCTCTCTCTCCGTCTCTCTCTCTCTCTCTCTCTCTCTCTCTCTCTCTCTCTCTCTCTCTCTCTCTCTCTCTCTCTCTCTCTCTCTCTCTCTCTCTCTCTCTGTATATGCCTGTGTATATATGCATAATTCGGAGTGTGACAGCGACCCAGAGGAGACCTGAAACACTCCATCTGCCCCCTCGTTTGACCTTGGATGACTTCTGTATTTCCAACTGCTCAGGATTCTTCACTCATTTATACTGATTCTTCTTGCAGGTTGCTTAGTGTGACTATGTATCTGTTGTTTTACTGTTGATTATCTATTTATGATATCGAAAGATGAAAGAAACTTCCTCAAACTATATGTATTTTTCTGTTTGTTTTGTTTTGTTCACCTATCTATCCACCAATTTGTTCACATATTTTTATTCCTGTGAACGAAAGTAACTGGTGTTTACTTATCTGCTGAATCTCGATCCGTTTCAGATATGTTCGTAAGCCTATTGCGATCAGTTCATTTCTTGCATACTAAATGAACGCAAACATGTAACTTATCGAAACACTAGATATATCAGTGACAAGAAAATGATAAGAGTAAAAATCAGTTGATTGGCATAGTATCCGTATCAATAACTATAAATAAGATTGACAATAGTAATAGAATAAGGAAGAGGAAAATTACAAAGAGTTATCATTATTGTTATATATCATTACGGTCATTATTATTATGATTATCATTTTGTATATTTATCATTATCATGATTATTATCATTATCATAATCATCATATTGTTGATTTATCGCTATTATCATTATCATAATTATTATGATCTTTATCATTATCATTGCCATTATTATTTATTATCATCGTAGTTATTGTTATTATCACTATCATTATCATTATTGATATAATTATTATAATCATTATTATCATTATCATGTTATCATTACTACTATCATTATCATTACTAATATCATTATAATTACTAATATCATTATCATTACTAATATCATTATCATTACTAATATCATTATCATTACTAATATCATTATCATTACTAATATCATTATCATTACTAATATCATTATCATTACTAATATCATTATCAATACTAATATCATTATCATTATCATCATCGTCGTCATTATCATTATCATTATCTTTACAACCAACATCACCATCCTTATAATTATATATTATCAACTTCATTTACATCCCAATCATTACCATTAAAAAAAATCACTCATCCTTTTTACTCAATTACTCAATCAAAATAAAGAAAAAAAAACTACCAGTATTTCTCACACGCAACACTTCTGCAACATCAATCTCCCAGGCCAGTAATGCAACAGAAGAGCCTTAGCCCAGCCTCTGCTTGCAAATGACGCAGCATCTTGCAGTGGAATGCAGCTTGCCTTGCATGAGGTGACGTCACAAACTCGCTCGCAATACGTCGAAATCTGTCATCTATGCCATGGAAGGCGAGAAAACGAGTTAGCTTTACCGTAATTTTGATGTTAGTGGATGGCGCTCTTATAACGAGTGTTGTTGTCATAGCGTCGGATTGGCCAAGCGAGTGTGGATATCGGTGGTGTGATCTCACTATGTACAATCCTGCACCGAAATGATTGACAGGGGGACTTAAGTATTGTGGAGCCGGTTTGCACTGCTGCTCTCTTCTCCTCCTGTTCCTTGTCTTCCTTCTTTTCTTCTTCCTCCTCCTCCTCCTGCTGCTCCTCCTCCTCCTATTCTTCTGTTTCTTCTTCTATTTATTTTTCTTCTTCCTTTTCTTCTTTTTTTCTTTTACTACTACTTCTTTTATTCCTCTTTCTACTTCTTTTTCTTCATATTTTTTTTTTGTTTTCTTCTTCTCCTCCTCCTACTTATTTCTACTTCTCCTCCTCC
>BOPN01000790.1:190744-193244 GCA_017312705.2 Penaeus japonicus
TAAGGTGACTATATCTTAAGGAGTTTACAAAGTATATATATATATATATATCTTTTAGTGAAAGCTGTTGAGTCTGTCTGCCTGATGAGTCTACATTATTTGAATTGTTCTGCTCGTGTCATGTGTGTTGTCATGCGGGAAACGTCTTAATTGGCTCTTTTGGGGAGTTTGCACATTCAGCCTTTCTTCAGGGTGATTAACAGTCATGGGTGATAGGAAATAGAATATGTTAATTGCGAGTCTGCTTCCGTTATTTCCGCTCTTGTGGGATATACAGAAAAGTGGCATATATCATATATAGTGTGTGCTCCGATTTTCTCTCACTCACTCACTCGATCACTCATTCACTCACTCTCACTCACTCCCTCTCTATCCATCTATTTGTCTTTCCCTCTCTCTCTGTAAGTATTATATAGCATGACTACATATGATATCAAATGTACTTATATACAAATATTGCATAAATATAGATTTTCGCAATAGGACCCCAGGTATTCATCATATGAGTCAGATCACGTCGCCTCTGACAGGTAATTACTTTACACATAGTTATCACCCAATTATGATGACCCTCAACAGATATGACTACCTTTTATTGCCACCAAAACCCCATTCCAGGCATCGTACCCTCATGCCCCCTACTGGGAATGCCGATGGAAAAACTCCCGTATGGCTGGAATGCTTGGAACTTATAAATAGACCGGGATAGACATCGCTCCCACTGACGCCTGATTTTCTGATGTTTACCTCCTGCTTATACGTGTCGTTGTGATGTTTGATTACTGTGATCGTTGCGGTGCACTGTCTTTTTTTTATTCGTTGTGCATCTTGTGGTTGCGAATAAACCTAATTTGTATAAACCTTTTGTTTGGTATCACGACCTTATTTTGCGTGGGTTATTAGTTTCTCCATGCAGAGACTGATTGGTCATAAACAGGTGTCCGCATGGGATCGTTCTCACTCTCTCTCTCTTTCTCTCTCTTTCTCTCTTTCATTCTCTCTCTCTCTCTCATTCTCTCTCTCTCTCTTTCTCTCGCATACTATCTTAGTGTAAGTCGTGGATCCTCTTAACATGTTGCTTGGCATTATGTTGAAAGCCGTGCCGCCAACTCGCTTGTTTCTCTCATTTCACAGTCGTGAATAACAAAGTGTCTTGCAGTGGAATGACGGTAAGCCTATATTTTTTTCTATGAGCATGTTTTCATCTCTAAGGCGAGACGTTTTTTGCCATAGTTTATATTGTATATATATATATATATATATATATATATATATGTATGTATATATATGTATACATATATATATGTATATATATATGTATATATGTATATATATATGTATATATATGTATATATATGTATATTATTGTTATTCTGAACTGCGCGATTTTTAAGGAATTTTGCAATTACATTTCTTAAAACATAAATGCCGTGAATTATCTTATTTATATTCGTATTATCATCCATATATAAGTTTATATATCTATATTTATGCATTTAGAATTCCCAAAGAACGAATCGAGTCAGGGTAATGCATGGTCACACTCTGATCCCACAGACGGAAAACACTATGTGCCTGTGGTAATCGGACCTGGAGGACAATGTGTTAAGTGAACAATTTCCATATATACTGGCAGTGTTATACTTTTGCTATGTTATCTTTTTGTTTGTTACGTGTTGATTTTTATTTTCCTTTTTCCTTCCCGCACTCGTCTCACTTCGCGTCTTTTGTGTTTCGTGAATATTTGTCAACCTACAAATGATTATTGTATATAATCATATTTTCTTATATTTGATATTGTATCTTTATTCTATATTTGCGAATTAAATCGTTATATTTCTTATTTTTATTATCAGTACGAGCATTTTTAGTATAGTCGAATATATTTATATAAATTTATATTTATATTTTTTAGTATTTTTTAGTATAGTCGAATATAACTCTCTGCTAAATTGTCTCCTTCCGCTAAATATACACGCCACCAACTCTTACTTTATTCATGCTCATCTGCTCAAAGTCCTCCCCCACTCCCCCAATCCCCACTGGTTAACAATTATGTTGACGATAACAAAAGCTGTTGAGAGATAATTCCTTTGGAGTGCATTGTATTTCCAACCTCCCTCATTTATCATTGAACCAGGCTTGGCTAATCTGTAAGTATAAATTAACCCTTAAAGGACGGGATTCGGTTTCAACCACGAAGAGACACTGAATGGTATAGTGTTTCGGGATTTCTCATTCATCATTCAACCAGTCTCGCCCACACGACGCTGCAACTCTGGTCCAATCAGCAACCGCCATTCCGGTCACTCATTTCATTATCCGTCCTGATCTGCTACGACTGACTCACAATGAAAAGATATTCCGTAGTAAAAGACCTTTTATACTGTCACCTTGGATAGAGGCACCGCCAGCATGGTAACATCTCGCCCGGCACAGCCATAAGTTTTGCTCCTTATGGTGACATGACCTATCGCACCATCGCATCACGAAGAAACAC
>BOPN01000790.1:200744-203244 GCA_017312705.2 Penaeus japonicus
GACAGCATGTCAAACTTTTCCCCACATTTTGAGATCATTCTTATATATGTTAGTGAACAATTGTAAATCTTTATTATTAACCAACAGTTTCACCTCGGAGGCGTGACTCAGATGGTCATTAGCTATTTTCAGTTATCTCATTCATCGAATTTGAATCTTATTATCTTGAACTTCCTGGTGTTTATAAGCATTAAGTTCGTTGACGCCCATTTCGATACATAATAAGTGCTAGCATAACGCCGTCTACATAGAGACTGATTTCCACGTAAGGTTAGTATCCTCATTAACTATATATCAAGAATAATAACCCGAAGACAGATCCCTAAAGGACCTCATAATGGCGTTGATTGGTTGTTTGAACTCTTTATGGCGCGGTAGTCGATGGGGGGGGGGGGGGCAGACCCATTTCGCCCACGTGGTATTATTATTCCAGGGCGTAATCATTCTCTTGATTAGGAGGGTGTGAGCGAGGTGAGGGGGGGGGGGTAAGGCTGTCTGTAAGTTTGTCTACGGTTGATCATTGATAAGGTATACTGGGTAGTGGACGGTGGAGTTTTTTTTTATGTTTCTTTCCTCCCGCTCCCTCTTCCTCTTTCCCGTTCCCTCTTCTTCTCCCTTTCTCTCTCTCTCTCTCTCTCCTTTTTTCCTCTCCCTTTCCTTCCCCTTTCTTTGATGTTACTTTTTTTCTTTCTTTACCTCCCCTCCCCCCCCTCTCTCTCTCTATCTCTCTATCTATCTGTCTCTTACATACACATACACACATACACATTTTCGGTGTGTGCGTGTGTGTGTGCGTTTCACTCACCGCCGTCTCAAGCAAATATTACGTTTTAAAGTTTTGATTAAATAGAAGATAGATTATACTTCCAATAATTTTGAATGAAAACATACTACTGTATTTCACTTTTTCTCCGATAAATACCCACAAAAGCATCTACATTTCGTCATTATGTTTTCAATACTAAGATTGCATTTTACAAAACTTACGCAATCACTAAGACTATAAGTTATATAACTCTAGATATTCATATCGTAACTTAATCAGATTTTAAAAATGCATATGAAACCAGGCTTCTATTGAAAGGCTTTGGGTTATTTTGAGTACGTTGCATATCAAGAATCAAGTAATCGGAGACCCCTGAAACATCACTTGCATCCAAGTCACTTTTGCAACATATCTCGCAGGCAGTGGCCCACCTCCTCGAAGGAAAGGAGGAATATGTCTGCGATAATGGAAGTCTGATTTGATTCGATTATACGTGACAATTCACAATGACACCTTGGATGACTCAGCTACAATCGCAGGACGAGATTTGTCAAAATTTGTCTATTCATTCTTGTTTTTTTTCAGATCTGGATGATTGATTTTGTAATATTAGCATAAGAATGTCAAGAAAGGCAGCATCAACTGGAATAAGCCTAGTCTAAACCGACGGCTACATTTGGTATTGGTCCGTGTGTGTGCACATATTTATATGTGTATGTATATGTATATATGTAAATATATATGTATATATATGTATATATATATACATATATACATATATATGTGTATGTGTGTGTATATATATCTATATGTATATATATATATATAAATGTATATATATATAAATGTATATATATATAAATGTATATATATAAATGTATATATATATAAATGTATATATATATATAAATGTATATATATATAAATGTATATATATAAATGTATATATATATATATATATATATATATATATATATATATATATATATATATATATATATATATATATATATATATATATATATATATATATATATATAAATATATATATATATATATATATATATATATATATATATATATATATATATACATACACGAAAGGTGAACCAAATTTTGAAATACCGAAATTAGGGGACCAGATCAGAATGACTGGAATGAAACCGACTGACGATGAGTAATAGTTCAATCAAGATCTTCATCTCCACCAAAAGAAACCCTTACGTAAGTTTGTCAGAATTGCCACCGCAGATGCGACGAAATCAGCGAGATGTTTCAACTGCTTCGTGCAACTCGCAAGCCGTCTTGCCGAGAAATGATCCCTCGCAGTTGGCTCTACGGCGGGCGTCTAGTGCAACACGAGGGTGGGAGGGAGAGGAAGGGTGGGGGGGGGGGAAGGATAACGGTTTCCAAAAAAGGGAGAAGGATGGAAGATAATGAGAAAGGAAGGAGACAAGGGAGGAGAGAGATAAAGAAGAGGGATACCAACTATCGGGAGCAATTGTGCCAAGCTAGAATAGCCAGCAGATGGGCGTACTTGCGCTTGACGAGTGATAAAACTCCAAAAGACTCCGTGTCCCTCTGAAGTTGCTTTGTCCTCTGCGTAGGAAAAGCATCAGACAACAACAAGACGATGATAAGTATGACCGCGATGCTTAAGGAGAGTTCCAATGGCCAGTGGGAGACGCGGCAAAGAAGACAGAGTGGAAAGTTATAATGAAAAAAAAACAAACA